>JAANIC010006807.1:0-45215 GCA_017607545.1 Acromyrmex charruanus
AATATCGACCTTGATTAACTTCAGCCTTCGCTCCAGCATCCCCTTAATCTAAATTTTTACCGGATTTTGTTCTATATTTCAGCAACATTTCCTTTCTCTTCATCGTTTCTCTGTTATTCTCCCGATTTTTGTTTTCTCCTTTTATCCCAAAAAAATTTTCGCGCCACCAACACAAGGGCAAATAAAACGAGATTATGTACGGCTATCAAAAATGCGCCGATCATCTTCCGTCGCGCGTCTTCCTTTTCCCTTAAAAACCTATTGCAGCTTGCAATTTCGTTTCTAAAATTTATCGAAGCAATAAGTTCCTCTCATTCTTTACGAGTATCGTTTCGATCTTCAACGACGTCTCAAGGAGAACATAATTCCACAAACCTGTAATAAAATTCGAATTTTCGAGAAACAAAGCGAGGAATTTTCGACAAATAAGTTTTCCCTCTGGTTTTGTCTTTCTCTTCCTTTTTCTCTTTTTTTTCCGAACGCGGACTTACCTATGATGTGAAGTAAAAATCACACAAAAATGCGGTTTACAGTAGGCGAAAGAGTGAATCTTTGCCTTTAATTTACTTTTTTATTGAGTACAGTACGATTTTTTTTCACCGAGTTATTGAACGTTGAAGCAAAAATGAACAACTTTTGTTTTAATGTTCAATAACTTGGTGAAGAAAAATCGTACAACACTTAGTAAAACAGCAAATTGAAGGTAAAGATTCACTCTTTTGACTGCTGTAAACCACATTTTTGTGTGAATTTTATTTCACGCTATATATTTTCATAAAATTTGTAAAAAATTTTCAAAATTGACGGATACCTATTTGTGTCCGTATATCTTCATAAAGATCAATCAGATTGAAATATCTATTACCGATTTCGAAAGTAGAGATTTCAAACTTTCAAATGCTTTTTTAATTTTTTATCTGCGATAATTTTTCAACGAGTTTCGGTGTTCTGAAAATTGCGAAATTTTGAGCGTATTCTAAAATATTTCCTATTTTTTGTTGAATAGTATATATGAAACATTTTATTGGAACAAATGCCAAATATTTGTTTAATATGACCAAAAAATAATGTTACATTTACATAAAATATTTAGTGAATATTACCAAATGATAACAGTTTTTTTCTTATATTTTTTAGATATTTGATTAGCATTGTTTCACTATACATTTAATAACTTTTATCAAACTCCAAGGGGTCAATCACTGCTAAAAAAATGTACCTACACTAATGTACAGTGATTGCTAATTATGGCAATACAACACACTTTATTGCTAGCATTGCTGTTGTACCGTTATCCTATGTATTACCATTTATTGTGCAAGTATTGTTAATGTATTGTTATGTATCCTATGTATTGCTAGCATATTGCTAGTACTGCTACTGCTAGCATTGCCTGTTTTATTACTATACTGTCGCAATATATTTCTAAAGAAATGATTGCCACAGTGAAATGATTGACCCCTCGCAAGACTTTTTTCAGTGTACGATAGGGAATAATGAAGATTTGGAGAAATAATTAAGATTTTTATCAATATTTTATAATACATTTTAATATATTTCTATTAGAGTACAAATTTTAATAATATTTCTTTTTATTGAAATTACTTTTGAGCCAGACAGTAAACTGTCTCTATTTCTTTTGTATTATTTTTAAATGCAATTTAAAATAATCTGTAATTTTTTCAAGTAATTCTTAAAATATTGCATTTGCCTTACATCTCCTTAAAGAGATTATTCACAATAGTTGAATATAGAAAACTCAAGCATGAACAATGCTGTAGAAAATTTTAAGCAACCAACTCAACGAATAAACCGTTGACTAAAATGTACACTAATGCCTATTAATAATGACCAGTAATGCTCAACTAATGCCCAATTTTTTATGTCCTCTAATTCTTTAGTAATGCTCTACCATTCTCAGTAATGCATAACTGCTTATTAAAATACACAATTTTCCTAAGTAATGCTCCAAATCTGTATACCGCAATGCTCTTCCCAGCCGTTTACCCCTTGAATTGAATTGAATGTCTTATATATTTATTTTGATGATTTCAGCAAAATTATTTTCATATAGTTAACTTTTAGATACATCAGCAAAATCGCTCTTTCCGTATATATTTTAGCCGACCTACTGTATAAATACGAACGTACATGTACATTTTAAATTTTGTATCAAAAGTGCTATTAACCTATTAATAAAAATAACTTAAAAAACACACATATACATGCACAAATGAAACTATTTGCGATCCTAGATTGCAAATAGTTTGAACACAGATTGCTAGTTAGCATGAGCATACCTGAAATTTTATTTTCAGGAAGGGGTTTTCTATCAACCCAAGGTACTGTGCATCAATTGGAATGACAACAAAAAAAAAAGGATTTTGGTATTATACAGTGAAAAGAACGTCACTGTACCAATTTTGTTGTTGTGATTTACAATAATTTTTAACATTAATGAATTCCATTTGGATATTTTTACAACTTTTAATTTCTCTTCATACCTTATTTTGAAGAGGAAAAATGTTACGTTTTGTATATATGTAACTTTTACTTATTTTTTTAAAGACATTTAAAAAAAAAATAATATAGCTGCAGGCAGAATATTTAATTCTTTAATATTATTATTGTATGTACGAACTAACGAAAGTATTAAAAATCCTTTATATAGTCTTATAACGAAAAGAAAAAAAAAATTTTATCTAACAGCAAAAAATTTACACAAAGTCCAAAGTAAAGTTGTATGTTTTTTATAATTACAAATGAAAGAGAAATTTCAATAGAATACATTGCTTAATTGATCAATTCAAAATAAAATATTTTCATTAGTAAAGCAGTGAAAAATTATTAGGCACTGGCCGATGTGAGTGGACGTATACTATTAGGATGCGCTAACGAGACTCTCTCAAAATGAAATAATTAATAAAACATTTCGGGGAGGGGGATTGAACTCCCCGCCTCTCCTCTCTCCCCGGATACGCCCGTTAGCACTACAAAAATCATTGATCAAAGAGTCAATGTTCAATTAGAGATAATATTTAATTAGAGAAAGCGGTATATATATCGGCGATATATATACATATTGAACATTCGTGTCATCTTTGTCGTTATTTACATATTCACTTAAGGCTCTATCAAGAAACGACTAGTTATGCTGATAAATCGTGACAAGTAAGTCGCGCAACGATAGGGAATGCATAACGAGGAATATCCTGAGGAAAAGGATGGGTGACAGAGATTAAGAAAAAAAATGAAGACATCGCGCAGCTTGCACGGAGGAGATCTCTAAATCGATGATCGGTCTCGCAAAAGCAAAAAAACTCGTATATCTTGGATTAATGGCGGCACAAATCATTTGCGGCAGCTTGCGATCAGACTCCGGAAGTCTTACTCCAGCATTGATTGAAAAGAAACGAAATTTAATGTTTCTGCGACAAGATAAAGGAGAACAACTCGATTATAATCCAGAATAGACGCGCTCGGTGCAATCGCTAAGAAAATAATTGCGGCGAGTTTCGTTAATGAATCAATATCTCCATAGTCTTTGTAATTATTCCTTGAAAATCTTCATCTTATAATTAGCTTTTAGCGAGAGGGCCTTACTTATACCATAGTTTTTCCACAGTTGGCTCTATATCGCCGGGTACGTGCGATTAGGTCTGAACAGAATATTTTAACTGCTGAATTCAACCGAATTCTATCGCGAATAATCGCAGGATTTAGATCTAAATCCTTCGAGTAACAATAAAAATTGATATTATTAGAATATATAGAATCAATAGAGACGCGAAAATAGACTTAATTTTGCTATTGTATAAATTATCTATAGACCAGTGCAGATAGCATAATGTAGGTGAAAAATTAAGAACAGGTCGCCACTAGGTGTAATCGGTAAAAAATAATGAGACGAATGATATATCCAAAATTAAAGCATTTTGTAGTGGGGGAAGGGGGTTGTGGGGGGGTTTTTAGGGGGTAAGAGTGGTTTTTCGCTATTTCCGGCGAAACTATGCCTCCGATCGGAAAATGTTGTGTGGCAATGTTGTAGATATTGAAAAGATCTGCAACTTTTGTATATATAATTTTTGCACATAACCTCAAAATTTTCGAGATAAATTGAAAAAACCGGTTTTTTCGTTTTTATTTTTTTTCTTGTACAAAAAACTTTTTTTTTCACCATATTTGATGGAAACGTACCTTTTTATGGTCCAAACAAGCTGTAATTTTTCGGAATAAAAATGTTCAAAAAATATCGAAAAAATTAATATTTTTATTTCAACAAACGAACGCTCCGATCAAAAGTAAAGGTACATTCTCCTTATTACAACGCAGAATTTTATATTTTCAGTTGTTCTAGTCCTATGAAATATAATTTTGCAGTGTGAATCTACCACCACTACTGGCTCTTCCAGCAATTGAAAAAAATTGATCCCATTAATTAAAGTAACAAAAGAAAACGTACACTTTCTTTCGTGTTCCAATCGAGAATTTTTTATTCTGAATTGTTCTAGTCCTGCGAATCATAGTTCTGTATTATGAATTATACATCGTTATTGATTCTTCCAAAAATCGAAAAAAATTTATTTTTTTGCATCCACCATCAAGAGTAAACGTGCACTTCTTTTCGTGTTCCAGTTGAAAACTTTTTCTACTGACATGAGTCGTTCTAGTCTTACAAAACACAGTTCTGCAGTATAAATCTCCTATCACTATCGGTTCTTTCAAAAATCGAAAAAAAATTTATTTTTTGCAGTTAGCATCAAGAGTAAACGTACGCTTCCTTTCTTGTTCCAATGGAGAATTTTTTTTGTTCTGAGTTATACTAATCCTATGAAAGACAGTTCTGTAGTATGAATCTCCTATCGCTATCGGTTTCTTTCAAAAATAAAAAAAAATTTATTTTTTGCAGCTAGCATCTAGCTTACATTTTTCGAAACAGATTATGCAGATTAAGATGCTTATCCCTCTAACATGACTAGTAGCAATAATATTATTAAATTTAATGTTAATGTTTGTGTATACTTTGATGTTATTAGATTAGTTCTGTTTATGATTGCATTTTAAAATTTATATTTAATTCGGCGTGCAGTTTGCAGAATCGGTTACGTACATAAAATGTAAACCGAATTATTCAAGTATTCAGCTCAGACTGTATAGATTATCGTTTTTCAATAGCGTAATTATACATTATAGTTATAAAGTATACGTTTACGTAATCTACAGATCCGTTTACGTAATCTACAGATCCTCCCCTGTTAAACTCCCGTTTAAATACGTATATATGTGTATAAAGCATTCTACTTTTTAAATTAATACTTTATTTTATATTCATCCAATGCTTACAAAACACTGATAAACGAGAGAGTGGGTAATAAAATAACGGATGAAATAAGTAGGATGAATAAGACGAGAGTCTTATTGTACAGCAGATGATTCTACTAAGCTACGAGTGTTTAAAAGACACAGCATTTTTTGAATTTTCAAAAAATCGATAACGATAAGAGATTCATACTGCAGAATTGTGTTTCGTAGATTTAGAACAATTCAGAACAGGAAGTTCTAGACTGAAACATAAAAGAAAATGTATGTTTACTCTTGATGTAAACAAAAAAATATCTTTTATATTTCTAAAAGATTTCTTGTCATGTCTTCAGATATTTTTCATTTTTTTACGGAAAAACATCTTTTAGATCCCTAAAAGATGTCTTATGCAACATTTAGAGATGTCTTTTATAGATCTGATATCTTAAAGGAGATATCTTAAAGATATCTTTAAGACACCTTATATCGAATTTGAAGATATCTAAAAGATATCTTTTTTAGATATCCGATGAAAATGTTCGAAATGTTTTAATGATATCTAAAAGATATCTTTTAGATATCCGGCAAAGATGTTTAAAATGCTTTAAAGATATCTTTTTTAGATGTCTTGAAAATGTATTTTAGATATCTTAAAGATCTTAAAAGGTATAGCATGACAATGTTAAATTTATTAATTAAAAATTGCTGCTTACAATGCTGAAAACAGCAACTTTTAATTAATAAATTTTAACATTGCCATGCTACATTATTATTCATTTACGCGATTTATCAGAAAATAAATAATAATGTAGTATGACAATGTTAAAGTTTAGTAATTAAAAATTGCTATTTTCAACGCTATGAACAACAATTTTTTATTATAATAAATTTAACACTGTCATGCCGTTTTTTTTATATAAAAAAAAACAAATGGATCTTTTATACATGAACAATATAATTCTTTATTTATTAAATGAGAAATTTTACATCAAATTATACAATTCTAACATAACATGCACAGGAGATTGATAAGGACTAACTTTTTATTTTTTATCGCAAAATTTATTTCATTTTTTATTTCATAAAATTTGATTGAAGTGTGTTTTTGTTTAATCATTCAGATATATGAGACGTAAAAAGCAAAACATTATAAGTGTCATTTTTTAAATTTTTCAGGGGAAAAGAAAAACTTATTCTCTTGAAAATTACTTTAAAAATTCCGCGAAAAATTATCGGAATAACTAAAGATATGAGCAATCGCAATTTCTGCAAACATTTTTAATTAAGTAATTCTAATTTATAAAAAAATCGTGTTAAAATTATTAAAATTTTAAAACGTTATAAATCTAAGTAAATATATGCAAACTAAAACATTGTGTGTGTAAGTCCAAATAAAAGTGACAATGAATTTACAACGTTTTGAGTTGTATCACCCTTTTTTCTCCGCCCGTAGCAGCACTTTTTATAGATATTAGTTTGTGATAAAACACAACACTTGCAAGCTATTCATGGAATAAAACGCATTTTCACACTAACTTTGGCACTAACAATCTTTTGCCGTAGCTTGCCTCATATACTTATAACTCATATAGTACTTATGACTATCAAAAGTTTTCGAGTATTATAATTTTATTGTATAACAAATTTTAACAAATAAAGAGATGTAATGAAATACTTAATATGTTCTAAGATATCGTATTTTTAAGTTGATTATAATAAGAATTTTATTAACTTATAAACAGAAAAACAGATTGACAAAAATTATTGTAAAATTATATGTTAGCCGAAAAATTTTGGCAGTCGCTGATTGAGTTCTCGCAATCTCTCTCTCTCTCTCTCTCTCCCTCCTCCCTCTCTCTCTTAAGCTAAAACCATCTATGCAAAATGTTTATTCGATAGCAACGTTAAATTAGAAGTCTATGAGTAGAAATTATAGCTAACGAAAAAAAAATGCGACAGATTCTTAGAAATATATTTAATAACGGAGAAAATGTTTATTGTTGATATTTTTTACAATTTAATTAAAACAATGAAAAGTGGAATTTTTAAAGAGAGCTGCATTCACATCGTTATTAATGAATAAGTTAGACTATATTAGAAAAAAAAATTATGAGGAACCAAAACAACAAATTCGGCTACAAGCGATTCTGTAATTCAGAATATATTAGAACGGACTTCTAGCCGTTTAT
This sequence comes from Acromyrmex charruanus, assembly GCA_017607545.1. Taxonomy (NCBI): domain Eukaryota; kingdom Metazoa; phylum Arthropoda; class Insecta; order Hymenoptera; family Formicidae; genus Acromyrmex; species Acromyrmex charruanus. The sequence goes on from JAANIC010006807.1 coordinate 7,491, forward strand.
GAAACTATTATTGTATAAAACGGACTGCTAGTCGTCTGTGGAACTTTATGTACAAATTTCACCTTAATAGAAGCTCGAAACTATTGATTAACTATTGATTAAATTGAGCTGACCATACTTATCTTCTTTGATATTCAAAACAGATTTAAGAGATTTTGATGTTAGGCTAGCAGCCTCAATCGGATTATCAGCCCCTCAACCTGCTTCTAAAGTTACGGTTTTAAAAGAGATTTTCCTTAAAGTTTGGCGACAATCTGCGTTTCTTGCTTTTTCTACGGATTTTAGCACACACTTGAACGAAAGGAAAAAACAATCACAATGGCCGATTCAGAGAGCGCGCCTAGGCATCGGAGAGAAACAAAAGGAAGCGGAAGGCGCACGCTGTCAGCGCTTCACGCGGTCATCTTCGTGATTTGAATCGTAATCGATACACAAGCATATATATAGATTACCATAGAATGACAATTTCTTCCCTCTCTCTCTCTCTCTCTCTTTTAACATACTGCCCGCTTTCGGTAACTTTTATTAATGAATCTATCAAAGTGTCTTTTGCATCACAGACAAAGGACAGATCTTTACAATAGGTCGTTTAAGTATGGAGGCCTGAATTTTGATTGTGACAACTCTGGTGTGACCTTACCAGGATGTGTTTCAATAATCCGCCCTAAGGGCCATTTCGAAGGTGGATAACGTTCGTCAATAACAAGAACTAGTGCTACTGTTAAAGAAGGAACTCTGTTATTCCATTTATATGTAGCATAGTATCTTTGAAGATATTCGTTAGACCATCTAGTCCAAAATGATTCGAGCATCTGTCGGATCAATTGCCAACGTGATAAATGGGCAGTCTTAACCAGTTCAAGAGACGATTCTGGGATTATAATCGGTGCGCAGCCCATAATGAAATGTCCTGGTGTGAGAGCATGAAAATCGTCTGGATCCTCGGTTAAGAAGAATAATGGCCGAGAATTAAGAACTGTTTCTACTTGGACCAATAATGTAGTCATTTCTTCATAAGTAAGAAGGGTATTGCCGACAATTCTAAGGAGATGATGTTTCATTGATTTGACCCCAGCTTCCCACTTCCCTCCAAAATGTGGAACTGAAGGGGGGGGGTTGAATTTCCACTGAGTATTATCAGCAAGAAGTCTTGCCAGCTTAGTGGATTCTTGAATGGCTTGAGAGAAAAGTCGTTGCAATTCCGCGTCTGCTCCTTTGAGCGTGGTGCCACAATCACTTGAAAGCGTAGTACAAATTCCTCTTGACGAAAACCTTTTATATGCAGCTATGAAAGCGTCTGCTGAATAGTCGGTCACAAGCTTCAAGTGTACGGCTGACGTGGAAAAATACACGAAGAGAGCTATGATTTGTAAGTACGGGCATTTTTTCCTTTCCAGGTCTTGAATACGAACGGACCGGCGTAATCAACACCTGAGTGAACAAACGGGCGAGAAGGTGAGATTCGTTCTATAGGAAGTTGTCCCATTAACAGTTGGGCTCTCTTTTGACGAAACCGGGTACATGTAATGCATTTGAGGATCCACGATCATACAGGGGCTCTGCCTCTTATAAGCCAATAATCCTTGCGAACAAAGAATAAAGTGACTTGCGTGCCTCCATGCAACGTTCGAAGATGAGCATCTGATATAATAAGGGAAGTCAGAGTAGACTTTCTCGGTAATATTAGAGGATGTTTCTCTACTTCACTCAGAAGTGAATTTTGAAGACGACCGTCGAGTCTTAATAATCCGGATGAATCCAAAAAAGGAGTGAAGCGTACCAAGGGCTTAATCGTGAAATTGGTTGTCCTTTAGAAAGAGACTTAATTTCGCTGGGAAAGAATATTCGTTGAATAACTTTGACCTAAAAGGCCTTTGTTTTCTCAAGTTCTTGCGTTGTGAGAAAGGCGAGAATGCCGATAATGGAATCTTTCGAAATTTAGATATTACACGTTGACAAGTGGCAGTAATGCGATATAATTTTGTTAAATTTGAATATCTAGAAAGGAGATTCCATTCCTTAATTTGATTAATTGTAACTGTGTATACTTTGGTAGGGCGTTCTTCAATATTCCTGAGAAGATGGCAGAGTATAGTGTGGCCAAGATGATATTGCTTGTGAAAGCCAATGAGGACTATTCCACCAACAAGAATATGTTAAAAGATGAGAGGGTGTAAGTCTTCTGGTAGCTACATCCGCTGGGTTTTCATGACCAAGCACAAATCTCCATTCAGCTTGCGGCAAAGTTCTTGGATAAAACTGACTTGATTATGGACAAAGTCCTTCCACTTTGATGGATGATTTAACCAGGTGTGAATAATTGAGGAATCAGTCCATAAGACGATTGGCCGATTTCTTAACTCCAGTACTGGTGAGAAATTAGCTTGGTCAATAACACTGCTCCACACAATTCAAGTCTAGGAATTGTAAGACATTTTAATGGGGCAACTTTAGTTTTCAATGCTACAAAGTTTGTAAGCACCTTTCCTTTAGAGGTTTTAATTCGAACATAAACAACAGCAGCCATAGCTTTTTATGAAGCATCGGAGAATTCATGAATCTCTACCTGACGCTCTCTCGAAAAACCTATCCACCGGGGAAAAGTAATCCGAGGTATCTCTTGAAGATCTTCTACAAAGTTGCGCCACTGGTTTGCAATATGACAGGGTAATGGATCCCATCCTAATTTAATCGCCCATAACTTCTGGATAAAGATCTTAGCATTGATCATGATCGGTGATAGGAAACCAAGAGGGTCAAAATAAATAGCAATAAATGATAGTGCGTTTTTTTTTGTAATCTCACCCTCAGCATGACAGCTAAAGGTGAATTGAAAGACGTCAGTTATCGGTTGCCATTGAAGTCCTAAAGCGTGAATAACAATATTGCCATCAATAGATACTGAAGAAATCTGTTCCTCCTTAGGAACTGAAGAGAGTATGTCTAGATGGTTAGTTGACCACTTTTGCAATTGGAACCGCCTGCCATGCAGAGCTGTTTGACTGGTTGACAATCTCCTGAGCCTCTTCGATAGTGTCTGCTCCTCCGAAGAGATCATCTATTTCCCCTTTTGGAAACAAGGAGCTGCTAATGGAAAGCGTGAACCTTTGTCAATTATCAATTGCTGAATAGTTCGTAATGCTAAGAAGGGGGCACAAGCTAACCCGTATGTTACTGTAGTCAACTGATAAGTACGTAATTTATGTGAACGGTCGAACCATAATATCCTTTAAAAATTCCAATCGTCTTGGTGAACTTCAATTTGACGATACATTTTTTCGATATCAGAGGAAAAGACATATCTGAACCGGTGGAACCAGATTAAAACATCGAATAAGTCTATTTGTAATTTAACTCTGTATAAACCAAGTCATTTAGGGATAAACCTGATGAAGTGACGCTCGATCCATTAAATACCACACGTAATTTAGTCGTAAGACTTTGTTCTCTTTTAACTTCGTGATGAGGAAGATAAAATGCATGATGCGGTTCGGAAAGATCATCAGAAACAATCTTCATATGATTAAGTCGTTCATATTCGTTCACAAAATCGAAATACAATTTTGCATATTCAGAGTCAATCGAAAGTTTGTTGGATAACCTAAACATCATTTGAGTGGCCTTTTTGTTCGAATCTCCTAGATGATCAACAGATTTAAAAGAGAGTTTTACAACGCATTGTCCTTCTTTGTTACGAGTGTAAGTGGAAATAAAATGTTCTTCGCATGCTTGTTCTTCGGATGAAAGAACTGAAACCTTCGATGGAGCGACTTCATCAAGCTCCCAAAACCTATCAATTAAATTTTAGAGATCATCATTTACTGATACGTGGAAACCATGAGCACTAATTGGTGATACCTCGAAGCTTGTAGAACCAGAAATGGGCCTAAATTAGTAAACTAAGTCTAATTTAGTAAACTGAGCAATTGGAGAACCAAGCATCCTTTGATAATGCCTTCTTGTAATATTTGGCCGTAAACATCGGCTCCAAGGATAATATCAATTGTACTGGATAACAAATACTCGGGATCGGCTAATTGTAACCCAAATAAATGAGGCCATGCCTTCTCTTTTACTAAAACTGATGGTATTGCAGCTGTAAGTTTCGAAAGAATATGAACCGTTACTGAACACTCAAATGACGAGTTGAAATGTAGTTTCAATTGAAAGGAGGTCATCCCTTTTGTTCTGTTAGACTTGTTTCCGCCTATTCCGATCAATAGAATTTGATCTGTCTCGTGCGAGACAACTGTAAACGCTATGCTAACCGTTTAGTAATCAACGAAATTTTTGATCCTTGATCGATTAATGCTCTTGCTTTCGAAGATTGTTCATTTTGAGACGTGGCTGAAACAAGGGCTGTTGTCAACAACACGCAGTGATTAATAATTCTTTCTTGTCTAGTAGAATGGAAAACCTGAGAACTATCTTTTATTTCTAAAATAGCTGTTGATCCTACCTCAGATGACTTATCTAACTTCCTTGTTTCTTCAGATTTGGTTTCGAAGTCGCCTTAGATTTGGTAGTGTCGAAATTACCACGATGGAGTGAAACGTGATATTTTCCAGCATATTTTTTGCAATGAACAATGACATTCGACAGTTAGCTGCTCTATGTGGTCCAAAACAATTATAACATAGATTATGCTTTCTTACAAGAGAGACTCGTTGTTGTAGTGGTTTCGACTTATGCGGGCAATAATATGGCCAATGAGACTCAGAACAAAAAGGACATGACTTTGAGCTCTTATCCTAGAATTTGCCCTGAAAATGAGATTTTACAGAACTTTGGTTCGATTGTAAAAGCTTACTTGTACGAGCTTTTTCGTAATTTTGTAACATCACTAATCGAGTGACGAAGAACTCAAGAAATTGCTTTCATGAAGGAAGCTCTTTTGTTGGACCAATATGCTGTTCTCATACTTTGACTGATTCAGAGTCTAACTGTTGAATCACGACAAAGATCAGAAAGTCATCCCAGGAATTCACTGGTCTCCCAAGCGTTTCTAGTATTCGATATATTTGCGTAACGGTAGTGTACAGCTTCTCAAGATCCGCTGCAGACTTTCTCGTAATGCGTTTTAAATTCAACAAAGAACTTAAAGCTACATTAACTAGAAGCCTTTTATTTTCATAAAAAGAGATTAGGGATTCCCAAGCATTTGCGAAATTATCTGCAATTAGCGTAGTGTTGCTTAACATGTGAACCGCAGTACTTGTCAGACTAGTTTTTAAATATTGAAGTTTTTCTACTGGAGATAGTGTTGGATTATCTATAACTAACGAACAAAATAGATCTTTAATACACTGTCCCTCTGTACATAATACACTGTTGTACTCTCGTTACAATTTTTGACGAAGTTACACTCTTTTGAATATTTACCTATTTTTGAGGACAGATGATACTTTAATTTTTTACGTAGTGTATTTTACAAAACAGAACAACAAATAATAAAATGCGAGACAGTTGTTGAGACGGTCCATCACAATGATGCCTCTATATGATCACTATGTGCGCATGCTTATGTTAACTTCTTTAAAGAACTTGTGCTTTTTTCAATCGATATCGCATTTTGTCTCTAGAATGCTGCAATCAGTTTCTTATATGTTTATAATTATGTTTTATAATTATGCAATAGTGCAATCAGGTCCTCCTTTTGTATGACTTACAACTCCTACGAATAATATATACATATTGACATTAGTAAAATAAATTTAATGGAAACAAGCGAATTTTATTTGGACGAATATATTAGTCATTTAAAAAATCATTTGAGATGTAATTCTTACACATTATAATTGTCAATAAATATTTTTATATCTGCATTAAAGGGTATAAAATAGGAATTGGCATGTCAATAAATTGAAAGTATATGTAGTGTGCCTTCCAACAAGCGATACAGTGCGACACAATGATTATGTCATCTTTGTTTAACATTTTTCCTAAGGAAAATTTTGATCGGCATCTTATATAATCCACAAAATATCACAGTTTCAGCTAATTTAAATGTGGCAGTATTTATGAATTTAATAATTTAATTTTTAATTTATCAATAATGGCGAATAAACTGGGCAAATGATAATTTTTTAAATAGAATTATATTTTACGTAATATGATTCCTCTAATTATTCTGCAAAAGTATTAGGGCAGAAATACCAATAAATCGATAGTTTAATTACGAGCTATTTCATACTCAATCCTAACCCATATTGACATAAAATATTAAATATTTTGTAAAATATAAATTTTTTGATAATCGTACCTTAATATTATACTTTTATGAATAGAATAATGAGATGAATCAATTGGTGTAAAGAAAGCTCATAATTATTCATTTAAAAAATTACTTATTTTGCCTACATATTTGTTTAAAGCAACTATGTGTTTTCTTTAAATAATTGATTCATCTTATTATTCTATTCATAAAAATATTAAGGTAGGGTTATCAAAAAATTAATAGTTTACAAAATATTTAATACTTTATGTCAATATGTGTCAGAATTGAGTATAAAACATCTCGTAAATCGATTTTTTGGTATCTTTGCCCTAATATTTTTATATGCAGAATAATTAGAAGAATCATATTATGTACAAAAATATATATAATTCTATTTAAAAAATTTTAGGTAATCTTGATCTGACCTTAAGAACATTATTTTCCTATTTAGAAATTTATCTACTTAAGCACCTTTTCTCAAAAAGTCTTTTGTCCAACTGTAGATGTAAGCTTAATCTAAGCTTCCTTAATTCCTTTAATTCCTTCGTATAGGAAACTACTAATTTCCAATAGTCTTGTAATCGCTTTTAAGATTTGTTTTTTCCACGAGGGACGAAAACTTGGACCACTTGGACTACACACAATGGAGACATAGAAGGAAAGAATGTTTTAGATATATCTTCATTTGTTTCACGAAGGCCGCGTTCGAAGAGCACGTCACTGCATTCTCATTGTTTATTAGACAAAGATAAAACTACAGTAACATTAACACTACGTTCCGTTACGTTAACGTAACATTTTTAATTTAAGAATGCACTGGATATTCGGAAAATATCCAGTATTCGAATATCCGGTATTTTTTTCTATCTGGCTAGCTAGATTGTTAGTATAATAATTTTTAATGGAATTAATCAGAATGCCTCTTTTATTTCACACGCGTGTAACTCAATAACCAAAAATCATTTGAAAATTTTTCGAAAATAAACTTTTAGGGAAAACTTTGAGCAAACTTAATATAACATTATTAACTTACGCACCTTTTTTAATAGTTTAAAATTCTTCAGAAAATTATAAGAAATAGTTGTTCAATTATGATTATATAAAAATGTCTCCCAATACATATATTTCATTAAGACGCATTGAGTCGTACATCTTAATGGATCCATATAATTGTATCATCTTATCATTATACGTTAAGCTTACAATTTTTTGCCGAAGCATTATATGTTATAGACAAACAATACTAAGCAAATTTTTCTTTCATATTTAAATGATATAATCATCCTCTATTATTATGCAATATGATATTAATTTTTTGTTAATAAATTAATTGTTTAATCAGCATATGTCTGAGATGAAATCATCATTATCAATCAGTTTGAATTTATTAACAGATCCGTACATGTCAATCATAATAATGAAATCTGGAGATACATACCTTTGAATTATGGCTTTGTAGTAATTTAACAACCATTAATAATTCTGATATTTCAGGACTTTTTCTTTTTTATTCTTCCAATATCTACTTATATTATTAACAATATAATATTCAAATTGGCTGTATTCGATATCTCCTCATCTTGTTTGTTAGATATACCGACATCTTTGGTTCGATATTAGGTATTTGTAAATTCCAAAATGCATTTGAACGAAGGAGCGCTTGTACTGCGACTCATGTTCATTCGACTTCTCATATTTTGCGTTCTTGTCATATTATTCTTTGCTAAAACAAAGTTCCTCCAAATTAATTCAATATTTGACAACGACAATAAAATTGGAACATCTATGGTAACTGGAAACCAACAATTGTGTAATAGGTTTAGCGTGAAAAAATAGTGATTTCCATCTTCTCCTGTATACTAATAACCTGAAAAAAAAAAAATATTTTTGGAGATAAAAACTCTAAATATTTCGCTTTCTTAAAATACTCTATACATAGTGTACATAACACAACATAATAAGTCTTTCTATTTTTGGTACTACTATTAAAAGAAATATTAAAATATCAAAATAATAGATATATATGTAGTTCGTTAATAATATTACTACAATTATATTGTGTAAAAGAATATCCTATAAACACGAAGCTCATTATAGATGTACAGGTGCATGCGTGCGTGCGTGCGCGCGCCCATAGACATCGATAGATTGATTTATCTCTTAATTCTAATAATTCGACTGGTCAGTTATCTTCTTTGTCTGTTTCCACCGACAATAGGACCTACACAATTTTAATAGATTTTACAATAAGCATACATTAATTAATTTGAAGTTTTTTTTTAGGTTACTTGAAAAAATAACAAAATTAATATAAGAATATATATATATATGTATGTATATATATATATATATATATATNCGTCTTTATATCGTATTTATAATTAGAAATAATTATTTTTGATAAATGTTTTTTTTTACGACAATATATAGTTATCTATATTTAACAATTCGGATATATATATATATATATATATATATATATATCCGAATTGTTAAATATAGATAACTATATATTGTCGTAAAAAAAAACATTTATCAAAAATAATTATTTCTAATTATAAATACGATATAAAGACGATTACTTCTGATTTTTCTGCGAAATTTCCTCTGATTCCACACGTGGTGTCTTCTTCTTCAAAATTATAATGGCCACGCCGCTAAAAAGGATGGCGATTCCGGCCAGAATCGCAAATAAAACGTGACACCTCAAACCGGTGAGTGGGACGAAATAATGAATAATATATAACGTAGTTGCACAGTCAAAGTCGATTTTTCAAAAAAATGAGGTAATGCAACACTTGAAGCGAGGCAAGACGTGCGTCCGTCCCGTTTACTTTTTCGCGACACAATACCACACATACGTGGTATTCCGCCAAATATAAATGAATTACTTAAAAATATTGTGACGCGCGCGTGTCGCATTGTCACAAAATGTCAAATACGTCATTTTAATAATATATATATGTCTTTTATTTATAAAGAAAAATCGTCTGAAAGATGTCTTTTAGACAAGCTTAAAAACATCTAAAAGATATCTATTGACATACATCTAATAAATATCTTTCAAGAAAGATTATACCTTTAAGATGTCTATAGACTTTCTTTACCCAACATCTTTTCTTTACCCAATCAGAAATGATAATAGAATCGACATCGAATCGATCGTCAAAAGCATCAAATCGACGTCGAATCGACATTGATTCGATGTCGATTCCATTATCATTTCTAACTGGGTAGAGGTTTTACAAAGATATCTTTAATAAAATCTTTTTAGGCATCTTTTAGACATCTTTTAGATATCTTTAGACCTTTAGATATCTTTTAGATCTTCTAAAAATATCTTGAAGATATCTTTAAAGAGATATCTTTTAAATATCTACAAGACCTCAATATTTTCTGGGTAGCAATTAAAAAATCAATTTTCTTTTATTTTTGAAATAACCGATAGCGATAGGAGATTCATACTATAGAACTGTTTCGTAGGATTAGAATAACTCAGAACAAAAACTTCTTCATTGGAACAAGAAAGGAAGCGTACATTTACTCTTGATAGCAGCTGCAAAAAATACACTTTTTTTCGCTTTTTGAAATTGATAGCGATAGGAGATTCATATTGTAGAACTGTGTTTTGCAGGACTAGAACAATTCAGAACAAAAAGTTCTCGACTGGAACACGAAAGGAAGTGCACGTTTTCTCTTGTTGTTTTGGTTAATGGAATCAGTTTTTTCAATTTTTGGAAGAGTCAGTAGCGGTGGTAGATTCACACTGCAAAATTATTTTTCATAGGACTAGAACAATTGAAAATTCTGCGTTGTAATAAGGAGAATGTACCTTTACTTTTGATCGTTTGTTGAAAAAAGTTTTTTTTTTATTTTTCTCTATTTCCGTTCGACTTACGGAATTGTCCTTTTGGAACAATTGGAATAATCTATGGCGATAATGAATTGTTCGATTATCAAAAAAGAGGTGCCGAATAAGAAAATGTTTTTTTGTTTTCTGCTATTTTCGTTCGTCATACGGAATTGTACTTTTGGAACAACTAGAACAATCTGTAGCGAGAAGAAATTGTTTGATTTTTCAAAAAAGGGGAACTAGAAAAAAAATCGTTTTTTTCCATTTCATTGGAGAACGATTTGAAATAAGATAATATCTTTTTGGAACAATATAGAACAATCTTAGAACAATCTGAAAATTGTCAAAATTTTCAAAAAAAAGGGGGGCTAACTTCACACACATGTTTTGTTCCGGTATCACCTTTCATTTTTGAGACACAATAATTTAAAGTTTTTTTTTTCAGTGTAATCAATGGAAAAGTTATTTTATTCCATCTTAATACCGTTATTATGTGCAGCATAAGTGCTTTTACTTATATAGTGTAAAAATTTAGAAAGTTACAATTATGATATTTTTTGCCTCTTACAATATTACGAACTTACAATTTTATGAATTTTATAACACGAGCATACAAGGTGAAATTTCTATAAATTGAAGGGCGATAAAATTGTTTTAAAATATTTTCGTTTTTGTAAAAAACATCTTACAAGAAATACCCGGTAGTCCCGTTATTTGTTGAGAAATAGAAAATTAATTAAATGTATTCCTTAGTATAATTATCATATAAATACTAAATAAAAAGTAAAACACAAGTATATGTGTGTTGTGTGTGATATTATTTAATTTTAATATTTATTTAACTCTAATGATGTGTACTATTCATATAAAAGATTTCATATCAATAACTGGAGCCAAGTTAAATCTCATATTTTCTTTTCCAATCGAAGTAGTTATTTAATTCTCCTTCAAAACATTATTATGTAACAAAATTGCATTACCTTCTCAATTCAAATATTACCACAAAAAAATTGAGGAAGTATAAAATGAAAAAAAATTTACTTTAAATAGAAAAATTTTTTACGTAAAATACTTGGCGTTGCTAGATCTCGAAATATAATACAAAATATATATAATAATACGAAATATATACGTTATAAGAAAGAAAAGAACATTGAAATGTATTTTTATCCAGTTTAACAGTTTTATCCAGTTCGGATTAAATTCATTAATATTTTCAAATTGTATTCATTATTTTCCTTATTCAATCTAGCAGCGTTAAATGTTTTACATAAAAATTTTTTCTATTTAAGTTAAATTTAAAAAAATGTTTTATTACTACCGTGTCTTCTGATACGTTTAATGAATATGTAATCATTCATGTGAATGCAATATGAATGATAGTATTTCGTTCTCAATAAGCTTTTCTTGTCAAATGACATTTCATTCATTTTAAATAATTTTTCCTTTTTTATATCATAAACTAATTATGTCACAAATTATTCTGAGTTATATCTGTTTTTATATTGCAAGTTTCTCTCTCTCTCTCTCTCTCTCTCTCTCTCTCTTCAGATAATTCATATATTACGTATTTTACTTTCTACGTTATTCTTGACTGTAACTGTATTTGAAAACAAGATTCAGCATCGGTCAGAGGAATCATAAGTTACCAGTGCGGGGTTAATGTCTTCCACGTGAGAGAAGCGTGCGATGAATGATTCAGCACGGCGACATACGCAGAGAAAAGAATAGCCAACGCAGCTAAAATATAGCTGTGGCAGTTGAAATATGTCCTATGTCTTTATAATAGGGATTGCTAACGTCATCGTTGCAAAGTTCAATTTATTATCTATTAAAATTTAGGTGTAGCAGCGAAAAATATTCTCTGCTAGAATAAAACGGCAACCGGCAACGTCCCAGAAACAATTGCGAATGAAAATTGCGGTTACGCGGTTAAGATAGTGAGAAATAGCTACCACTTACTTAGCTACTCATGTTAAGTAGCTTTTAATTTTATCTAATAAAGTTGGACGTTGGCAGCAAATGTATTTTATCTTTAATAGCCAACTTTTAGCCATAACAGCAAAGTTTGAATCAGCACTGATATTTAACTGATATTATTAAGTTCTTTTTTTGCGTGCAGAAGCAAAAAGCGGAAAATTGTTCTCCGCGGCGATGGCCGCAGCGGCGTGGCGTGCGTTCGTTTTCGGTTACTTTGGTGGAAGGAAGAAAAATTACGTGTCAGAAGAATTAACTGCCACACAAATCATCGGAGGCAGTTAATCCTCTTGACTAACAGGCCGCTCACATTCACGTCCTCTTCGTCTCGGGTTATACGAAACAAAAATAATAGGACAAGCGGATAGTACACATGACGATTGCTTTGCCATCCGCCGCATCAGACATATCGGTGGAGGTTTCCGGTAGATGAGGACGTCATTGGATCCGGAACAACAGGTTTGTCCGAGTCGCATGCTCCAACATGCTCTTATTATAGCTCCTATTCATTCTAATGCGCTTATTAGAGTGAATAAGAACTATGATACAAACATGTTGGAGCATGTTAGAGCATGCAACATGAACAAATCTGACATATGGTCTTACGTTAGTTAGGATTAGTGCCCGTACTTTAGGAATGTAATCGCTCAGAATCATTGGATTTATTTATCATAACGGAGCGCTTTCTTTCTTTCAAATTGGTATAATATAATTGCGCCGCGGTGAATACGAGGGAATAATTAATCATTGCATCAATTTACAAGTCATTTTTTTTATCTCGCGAATATGATTACTACTGACCCTAGTAGTGTCTTAAACCAATTTGCTCATTACTGAATTAATTATTAAATATTGCAGCTTCAATCCTGATGAAAATAAAAATCGGAGCGTAAATCGGATGTAATGGGAGAGTAACAGAAGCGTAAACAAAACTTCTAGAAGGCAAAAAAATTGGAACAATAAAATGTAAAAAAAGCATTTACGCTTTGAAGTTCCTAAAAGTTCTGACTCACTCGTCTCCTTTTCCGTCTTAATCTGTTGCGATTTTTGCATCTGCGACAATGTCTTTCTGTTTTGCGCCACACTGTTTTTGATGTGCTCGTACTGCAGCAGCTTGGCCCGAAGTTCTGTTATGGTAAGCGCACTATAAAGAATGCTTTTGTTAAATCTGGAATACCGTCTATAATATAATGCTTTTTGCCTCCAATTCCACATCGACATGACTCGCGATCTCTAGCACACGATACATATACTCCTCGAAGATCGTCGTTTTTTTTTTCACACGGGACAATTCCTGGCGGACACGCTTGCTCAGTGCCTGTCCGAATTCCGTAATCAAAACTTTCTTCAATTTCTCCCAAGTTTTAATGCACTGCTTATACGCGACGAATAATCTCACGGAACATCGCAATAATTTTTTGACATATATTATTTTATGTGATTCTATCCATCCACAGACTTCGGCAGTTTCTTCAAATTTCTCAACTCATTTGCGAACATTCTGCTTCATTGAATGTCTGCATGGAATCTTCGATGTCCTTGAAGACAATGACTGATGCCGCCATAGATCTCTTCTCCGGTCGCGTGTTTCGGCCATTCTCACCTCTTTCTTCGGCTTCGACGTAATAGTATCATCTTCATCATCATCTTCGTCGTCGACGATATCCTCATCATCGGCCTTCGTCTGGCCAAAGGCCACTTCAAACATCTTTGCAACATGTCCTTGCTGCCGCTGACTCTCAGATTCAACCTTCGCGGTTCTTTCTTAAATTCCTCTAGTTTTAAGGAATCAACATTGATCGTGGTTTTATCAGACTCGTTCAACATTTTCGTAGCTTCTTTCATCATTTTTCTATGGCAATGGCTTCTCTGCACTTACTCGATTCTCACAACTCGCAAACGACACGACTGTTCGACTGCTTGTGTCCCGGACGAATTATGTAGAGGATACAGGTCAGAGTAATAGAAACTCACTCACAAACAGACTTCTTTTACAATGTGTTTAATCTTTATGTAAAACACTCGCTATGTGCACGCTCGCTCAAGTCCGAAGGCTCTAGAATATCTGAATTTCGATCTCCGCGCTAAAAAAATAGTCCGTGCGCCTTAGTCGCTGATAAGGCGATTCGGAGGATGGCGCTGACGATACTTGTTTCGATTACTGAATTGTAATTAGCATTGTTAATATATGTTATTATCTTATTTATAATTAATAATGATTAGCGCCGTAGCGCTAATCATTATATCAGTGCATACTAAAAATTGTTACATGAAATTAATAAAGTTAAATGTAAAAATGGTAATTGTTGAATTTAATCTGCTTCAATTTCGATGTCGATAAAGTTAGGGTTATTCGACGCGTCTTTGCACGAAATGAACGAATCAGGTATATAAAGTTCTCTGTTCCTTAGCCCGAGAAATTAATCGTTAAATTTGACTATACAGATTATAAAATCTGTCACATCAATGGCATAGAGGTAGACGTGAGAATATTTAAATGAGGTTATTCTTAGAAGTGGCCAAATACTCAAAAAATTGTATTTAAATACAAAATACAAAATAATATTCTTGAGGCTTCCATTTGTGCATTCTATTCTTGGGTGCTTTCTATAAAGATTAAACGTTTTATATAAAGATTATACGTTTCGCGGATTTCCTCCGTGTCCAGATCCATTCTTGGAATCCCAACGTTTCGTGAATGAATCTAGACACGGAGGAAATCCGCGAAACGCATAATCTTTATATAAAATACAAAATACTCAATAAAATTGTATTTAAATACAAAATACAAAATACTCTCAAAAAATTATTCAAATACAAAATACTCTCAAAAAATTATTCAAATACAAAATACTCTCAATAAAATAAAAATGTATTTAAATACGTATTTTAAATACATATTGTGTTTCAAATACTGCCCACTCTTGGCTGAAACACAACGATAGAGATTGTTGTTCACCAAATGTAAACAAGGCTAAATGATGTATTATGCATATCATGCGTGAAAGGGAACGCACTTTAGATTGAGTCAACAATAGTGCAATTTTAACTTTAATAAAAAAAATTTTTACATAATTTACGTAATTTACTTTTTTACTTTTTTATTTTTATTTTTATTCCTTGCTTCTTAATTTGAATTTCTCTTATTAAATTTGATTGCTTGCTCTTATTGCAATTTTACATTATATTTGTACTTTTTAATAGAAATAAGTATGTTTGTATAATCTACATACACAATCCAGAGGAATACATGGTTATCAATTACAACATTCTTATAACATTTACTTTATATTGAGCGAGATTGATAATTAATACTGCGATCGAGAGCGAATTTTAATTTTTATATATCTTATCTAATAAATCTTATGTAATATTTCCAATGTTAGTTTTGTTTACATTGATCCAACAGGGATCGAAACGTTTGATTTGTTTTGTTTATTACCGGCGAATTAAAGTTTCATATTTTAACTAGATGATATGTTTATTTATTAACGGTTTCAAATTTTAATTTGTGACAATTAATCTTAGGCTCGTAGCCTTTTGTCTTTCTGTTTTTTTAACATTTTTTGTCTACTTTAATTCATTTGAATCAAAATTCTTGATCCATGTATTGTGACGTTTTCCGTCCGTCACAAGGGCCGCATGGCCTGATCGAACGGTGCAGTCTGGCGTCCTGAATCCTCTCTCATTTGGGGGGGGGGCGGACGCACCTGCGCTTTTTTTTGTTCTTTCTGCGACATTGTCTGCGTACCTTACGCGTTCCGCATTGCCGTTGCCGTTTTTCTTTTCCGTGTTATTCCCGTACCGAGAGTAATAGAGGCCGGTGACTCCTGCGATCCCGACGGAGTGACACTACCTCACCGGAGAGAAGAGGAGGAAGAACGACCAGAAGTGGGAGCCGAGAGACTACCGATAAGGATGGACCAGCCGGGGGCGCACGACACCTGACCCCGGGTTACACGCAGGTGATATCCTTCTTTCACTATTACGCCCTTTTGGATTATCGCAAGGCATCTTTTATCGCACCCTCTTCCAGGTGCAAAGCGGATCGAGAGTCAGTACGGCATGACGGGGAAGGCCACTCTACGCCCAAGGACGGCGAGAACCCCGGATAGGCGCCTCGAGGCCACGAGGCGGCCCGGAAGAAACTCCAGAGACCACTCGAATTTCGCGCGCCAGGACATGCGACAAGGGCATGACGCGGCTTCCGCGATTAGCGGAGCCGCGGAGCCACACGCCAATCAGGCGCGATAAGGCCCCCTCGCGGGGATAACGAGCCCTGCGTGCGCCCGGAAGGATCAGCGCCCGGCACTTGAGCTGTGGCCCGTGTCGGAAGAGCACGCGAGAGGAAGAGGGACTCCGACGACCTCAGCGCATCCCAAGGTCGATCAGAAGCGCACCTGCGAGGGAGATTCGGTGAGACGAGCGTCGCTACTGAAAAGTCGCCGGTTTCCACGTCCGGGAGGCGTGAGTTTATCGGGATTCTGTCGGGTATAAGACATTGAGTGTACGTGGCATTGCCGTGCGATAGATTTCCGGAGGTTTAGAGTACGCGTGTCGCCTCTCGGCACGGCCCTTATCGTCGGGATAATTATAGTGGGTCCAAGGTCACAGCCTCGTCACTCGTGTCGGTTTCTTTGTATCGCGGACCACATGTTACGTCGAATTTCCGTATCGTAATATTGTCGCGTATCGTGTCGTCTCGAGCGTCTGTAGAGTAAGATTTGCATGTCTGTTCGGCTCTCTGTGTCATAGTCATTAACGACAATTCATAATAGCCGTGGATAATTGGGCGTATTCTGTAGTATCGAGACCGTATAGCGTCGAATTTGCACGTACTCGAGCCGTCTCAGCTGAGCGGCGCGAGGCCCTGCGAGCGCGCACGAGGTCACGCCGTGTCCACGCTGCCATCGTGGCCGAATTTCTTAGCATTTGTGAGGCGATGAAGTATGGCTCGCATAATTCGCGAGGGTGTTCCTGTGTGGCGTGAACTCGTGTCGCGGGAATTTAACGGGGTGGGTACGCCTAGCGTAAAACCTCGGGGCTTACGTAGATCAGTTATCGCGCTCAAGTAGAACTTATCGTCTCGACTGTATCGCCAGATGTAATTGGGAGTCGAAGACTCATTTAATATATTTGTTACTTTTGTTATTGTTAATTCGTGTGTATTTTATTCTCGCCCCTATTCGCTCCTCCAAACGCTCTGCTATCCTCGACCGCGAATCACCCTCTGCCATTTCCGAGACTGAGCTACCGGTTGAGAGCCCGTCGACATTCGCAGCTCATTAAAAAGGCATAAAGTTAATATCGCGTAATTTCTAGAAAGAGTGGCACGTTCGCTCGTGCCTGGCGCCCAACTATTGTTTTGTGATTATGTGCCGCCCTTAAGAGCGGCTGCGTGAAGACGCCTTTCTGTCACGTTTCGTGTAACGCTACTCGTCATCCGATCGCCTACGAAAACCTTAGCTGTGAATGTGCGACGAAGTTGCGCCACGCTCGTGAGTGCGGTTGCAGTATATGGATAGAAAAGAATTGAACGTGATAAAATTGAATCATTTTCTATTCATATATGGGAATAGAACATAATTTTTTCTTACAGATTCAGATGGATTTAAATGGATTCAAATAGATTCATTTTTTATGGATTCAGATGGATTCATATAGATTTAAATTGTCAATCAGTTATAATATTAATTAATCCAGTTTTATTGTTAAAATAAATATTATAAATTGGTACATGATACTCTAAAATGCACACACAACAAAATTATGATAAAAAAACCTAAATTAGAGAATTAATTTTTATGATGCTCTCAAACGTTCAATCATCTTGAAGCTATACCATGTCTCGCATGCTTGATCCACAGACATATAGTGCGTTCGATGAGACATTATTAGCGCTACTTCTCTTATTCTATTTTCGTTGTTTATTAGACATAAAAAGGATAGAATGACACAAATAGCGCTAATAGCGTTTCCCCGAATGCACCTATACACCAAAATCCGGACAAATTTCAATTTAAATTTTCCACTATATTGTGCCTTTGCCAGAGGTTGTTGTTGGTGTCTGATGCTTCTATTGGGAGTACAAATTAGTTCGGTCCGTTTTTTTGTGTTCAAAAATACATTTATTTCAACACAAAATGAATGAACAGATTAATTAAAGTATTGTCCATCGCTGGCTACTATTTTTTTCCATCTCTCAGGCAATTTTCGATCTCGAAAAAATGACTCGTCTTTGGAGGCGATTCAATTTGGAGCCAATTTTCGATTTCTGCAAAAAAAGTGAACCGGTGACTTGCCAAATCCTTCGGAACAACCAGTAATCAGAAGAAACAACGTCGGGTGCGGTAAAACATCTCATTTGAGCGTTTCCAAATATTTTTTTACGACTTTTGCGACATGAGGCCGAGCCTCATGTCATGAAGAAAAAAAACTTTATCATGTCTTTGCTCGTATTCCGGCCGTTTTTCTCGCAATGCACGGCTCAAATGAATCAATTGCAGCCGATACCAATCGCCCGTAACGGAATCGCCAGGTTTCAGCAGCTCACAGTAAACAACATCCTTTTGGTCCTACCAGATATAGAGCATGATCTTGGAACCATGAATGTTCGGCTTTGGTATTGATGTTGAGGTCGATGGCAACGATTGAACGGGCTTAGCGTAGTATTTTTTCTTCTTGGGGTTGTCGTAAAATATCCACTTCTTGTGATCTCCAGTCACAATCCGATGCAAAAAACCTTTTCTTTGTTGTCTTTGAATCAGCTGTTCGCAAGTGAAAAATCGCCTTTCAACGTCACTCGGTTTCAATAGGCACCCAATTTCCTTGTTTTTGAATTATTCCCATGGCTCTCAATCGTTCAGAAACGGCTTGTTGAGTTACTCCCAATGATTCTGCAAGCTCCTCTTGCATTTGATTCTGATCTTCTTCGAGTAATGCCTCTAATTCTTTGTCTTCGAATTTTTTTGGCTGTCCAGACCGAGGCTTGTCTTCAATATTGAAATCTTCATTCTTGAAACGTCGAAACCATTCCCTACATGATTTATCAGTTGGAGCAGTGTCACCATAAACAAGCATTCGATGGGCTTCAGCTGCACTTTTCTTCCAATTAAAGCAGAAAATTAGAACTTCCTGCTGCTTGGTTAACACAAAAGTCGACATTTCAAACACAGTAAAAAATCAAGGTTTTTGTATGAAACTCAAAGCGATATAAACTGAATATTATTAGCAGATGTCTAATCTCTCTGAACACCAAAATCAGCTGTCACTATG
Organism: Acromyrmex charruanus; assembly: GCA_017607545.1. Taxonomy (NCBI): domain Eukaryota; kingdom Metazoa; phylum Arthropoda; class Insecta; order Hymenoptera; family Formicidae; genus Acromyrmex; species Acromyrmex charruanus. The sequence continues at coordinate 26,813 of JAANIC010006807.1, forward strand.
AACCATTCACAACAGCCGGAGCCATCTTTTGGAAAACGGACTAATTTGTACTCCCAAGTAAACAGTCATCATATTCTCAAATCATATTTTCAAAATGACCGCGATATTGAAACCAAGTGCGAAGTATGATCAAAGAATCGCGATCATCGAAGGCCTTCGTGCTGGACGCTCAGCAACGGAAATAATTGTTAAATGAAACGACTTCTTCAAGCTCTCAGCACAGACTACTTTATTATAAAACGTCCAAAAATGGTTACAGAACGTATACGGCGCCACAACTCAATCATAGAGTATGCATATTTAAATTATATTCTAACACCCCCACTATCTAAGTACCCCATACTTACACCTAACTTGTTCAAAAACTTGTAATGTTTTTCAGAGTTTAATCCTTTTGTAAGAATATCAGCTGGCATATCAGCTAATGGCAGATATATTCAACTTTTACTAACTTATTAGAAATAGCTTCTCTAATAAAATGATGTCATCTATATGTTTAGATCTTTTATGGTACATAGGATTAGCAGACAATTTTTGTGCGCTCTGATTAACGTTAAATAAATTGATACAGTATAAATTTCCTGTTAGTTCCTGTAATAAGTTTCTCAAGTAAACAGTTTCTTTACATGTTTCCGAGATAGCCATATATTCAGCTTCCGTACTAGATAAAGCCATTTTTTTGTTTTATACTTTCCCAAGAAATTGCACAACCCGAGAGCTTACCAGATATATAAGTATGAAGTGCGGATTTGAGACAACAGATAGTGCACCAATGCAGTGTGTAGTATAAAGATTTGACATATATGCCATTTTGTTGTGCCATCAACAAGTGTCAAACGCGCATAAGTGATAAATTGAAAAAGTGTTTGCATAGTATTGTTTTGCTGTGTTCAATATGTCGAAATTTATGCCAAATAAAGAGCATTTGCGGACAGCATTAATTTTTTGTTTTCATTTGAAGAAAACTGTTGCTGAATCATATCGATTACTTCGAGAAGCTTATGGTGAACATGCTCCATCGCAAGGTGAACGATGGTTTCGGCGTTTCAAAAGTAGTGATTTCGATGTTGCAGACACGGAAAACCGTCAAAAAGGTACGAAGATGTAGAATTGCAAGCATTGTTAGACGAAGACGATTCACAAACACAAAAACAACTCGCAGAGCAATTAAGCGTTAGTCAACAAGCTGTTTCCAATCGCCTACGAGAGATGGGAAAGATTCAAAAGGTCGGCAGATGGATACTACATGAGTTGAACGAGAGGCAGATGAAGAGGCGCAAAAATACATGTGAAATTTTGCTCGAACGGTACAAAAGAAAGTCGTTCTTGCATCGTATCGTTACTGGGGATGAAAAGTAAAAAGGGATATATTTTGAGAATCCCAAGCGCAAAAAAAAAATCATGGGTAGACTCAGGCGCACCATCCACATCGACCGCAAGACCGAATCGCTTTGGCAGGAAGACGATGCTCTGTGTTTGGTGGGACCAGAAGGATGGTCTATTATGAGCTGTTAAAGCCTGCTGAAACGGTTAATACCAAACGTTACAAACAATAATTGATCGGTTTGAATCGTTTGCTACTCGAAAAACGATCAGAATATCGAAAAAGGCAACAAGATCATTTTTCTTCATGACAATGCTCCATCACATACGGCAAAACCGGTTCACGACACGTTGGAAGCACTCAGCTGGGAAGTGCTAGCCCATGCGGCTTACTCACCAAACTTGGCTCCTTCCGATTACCACTTGTTTGCGATGGGTCACGCACTTGCTGAGCAGCGCTTTGGTTCGTACGAAGATGTGAAAAAATGGCTCGATGAATGGTTCGCGGCAAAAGGGGAAGATTTTTACTGGCGTGGTATCCACAAATTATCTGAAAGGAAAAATGTGTAACTAGCAATGGAGCATATTTTGAATAAACCACTTTTTATCATTCTTCCGAATTTAACGTGTTTTTTTTGGAAAAAAAATCCGCATTTCATACTTGTATATCTGGTAAATACAAAACCTGTATATGATCTTCTATCTACTAAGTCACTCGTCCAGTCAGCATCAACAAAACCTTAATTTAGTATTATCCTTTTTAAATTTCAAATCGTAACTTTTTGTGGCTTGTAAGTATCTTAATATTCTTTTTGTACACTTCCAATGTGATTCAGTATATGAATTATTAAATTGACTTTCAATCTTTCAATAACATAACAAATTTCTTTAGTAGCAAATCAATATAATTTTCTTGATCTAACGTTATCACATTGTTAACTTTATCAATATTTACTCGCATACAAGACACTGTTTAACCTCACCTAAGTCCTTAATTTTTAATTTTGAACTTAGTTTATCTTTCAGAAAAACTGTTTCCTCCTTATTGTTTGAAAAAATAAAAAAATTATCGACGTATAACGCAATTACAATAACTGAATTATTCTCATTTTTGATATACAAACACTGTTCTAAATTCGATCTTTTATAGCCTAAATCTGTCAACGTTTCATTTACTTTTTCATTCCAAGCTCTGGAAGACTGCTTCAATCCATAGGCCTTTTTTAATCTCAAAAGTTTATTTTTATCTGATATAAAATCTTCAGGTTGTTTCATGAATAATTTTTCTTTCAGATGACCGTTAAGAAATGCAATTTTTACATTCAGATGAGTTATATTTAAACTTAACTTGACTGATAATGCTATAGTAATCTTAGAATAGAGTGTCTAACCATTGGAGAAAAAGTTTTATCAAAATCTATACCTGGTCTTTGTGAGAAACTTCTTTAGCTACTAACCTAGCTTAATATTGCACTTTGTTTTTATTATCAATCTTTCTTTTAAATACCCATTTACAGTCTACTACAGTTCCTTCTTCTGGCATATCTTCCAACTCCCATGCATCGTTTTCCTCAAAAGATTGCAATTCTTCTTCTTGCCTGCTTCTATTTTTTTGCATCTGATGTTGACAAAGCCTCAGCAACTGTGATTGGATCACTGTTCAGCTTAATAATTTCTGTACACATGTACGTTACATAATCATCAAATTTTCTTGGCTTTGGCGTTCTCTCCGATCTTCTAACTTCTGTGGTTATATTTACAACTAATCTTCTCTTCCTTTTCTTCTTCAATTTCTTCCCCCACTGAATCTTTTATCTCCTCCTTAGAATTATCTTTGCTGTCTGATCCTGGGAATATTGAAACTTCAACCTCTTCCTTTATATCTTCCATTATGACAACATCTCTACTGATTACTACACTGTTATTATTTGGCTCATACAATCTGTATCCTTTGGCAGTATCACTGTAACCAACAAGAATCAATTTTTTTGATTTCCTGTCCCATTTTGTCCTTTTTTCTTTAGGAACACACAAACATGCATACACACACACAACATGCATACACGCATACATGCACACATGCAATCAGATTCCTGTTGCATCCACGTCGTTGATCCTGGATGACGCCAAGAGCAGGACACACACACACACACACGCGCGCGCGCGCGCATACACATGCACACATACACATTCACACACGGGATCAGAAATTATTTGCTGTCACGTCCACACCATTAATCCTGGATAGAGTTCCTATACCAGAGAGTCTGGTCCATAGACATATAAGGTAGACATTTCTATTCATTTCTATATAGTATGCGCTAGGTTTGAATATTTAGCCAGAATGATGCGAGAGGTAAAATATCGGGGAAATCTATCCTTCTTTGCGCGCTCATTTTGACATTTATATTACTGAAAAAAATAAAATAAGATATCAAAATAACGATAATATTTAAGAATAATTCTACCTCCTTCACCGATTTTAATGAAATTAAAACAAAAAATATTCACTAGCCTCATTTACATGTTTTCATGTCTCTATGCCATCAATGTGACAAATTTCCTAACCTGAATAGTCATTAACTTCAACAATTAATATCTCGGTCCTCGGGGCGTCACTTTTTTTGCCACATTCATTCATTTCGTGCAAAAACGCATCGAATAAGTCTAATTTTGTCAAAATTAAAGAAGATAGAATTCTTGAGTATTATCAAGTAAAAATAGTAAAACAATAGACTTAAATAATTTATAAAATTAAAAACAAAACAAGGTACAAGCCAAGCTAGATCTTAATGCTGGATTAACTACAAAAACATAAGTTTATTAAAACAAACGTTTCAATCCTAATTGAGTCATTTTTATGCTAAATACAATTTGAAATTAATTGTTCATTTAAACTGCAATAACATGACAGTCCATATAACAAAGAGATAAGAATATGACAATAATTAAAATACAATATAAAAATCTTCATAGTAGATGTCTTACTCCGGTTATGCATAATTGTGAGCTTTATTCAATATAGAACTTGTGTAAAAATAGATGTTCAATTATTCGGAAAGGACTTGAAATTGTAAATTACTCTGCTTAGTAGACAGAAGCGGTCTTGTTAAACAATCTTGGATGCAGTCGTAATGTTTAAAACTAACGCATTTTAGCTGACAAATACAAGTAAGTCACAAGCTAAAATAATTATAATATACGTAAAATTTTTTACACAAAAATCCAGAAATGGTTATAAAATTAAAATTGATTAAGAAATTTGTATATCTGGTATTAACAAGTTATAAAAAGTAATTAAGTACTGATATTTAAAATTGTACAAATAAAAACATCTTTAAACCAAAAGTAAAAGTTAAATACAAAAACAATTAATAATATATGTCGAACTATTATCAATAAAAAGTATAACAAATATAACTAATAAAAAGTACCTGTTGTTACATAGTGCGCTAATTATAATTAATATTAAACTCTGTTTTCGAAGCATTTATAGGACCAAGTGGACTACATCGCGCTATGACGTGATATGACACACGGGTCACGTGGTAGACGCTATTTAATTCTTAACTAGCCTCAGTGGCCAGACTCTGGTATAGGGACTTTAATTCTGAATAATATCGAAAGCAGGACATGCACACGCACGCACACACCCATTTGCATATGTTATACAGAATGTCAAATATTGATCATTTTTTTATAATTGCCACGTATTGTTTGAATTCTAATATATTGTATAAAAATCGATGTCAAATGCAAAGAGAATTAAGAAAATTCTGCCATTCCAAAATCAGATCATTTTCACAACTACCAACACAACTACCATGATTTTTTAGATGCTTTTTAAAATATCAGATATTTAAAATATTAATTTCCGTAAATATGGCAATATCACAGCTCCGTTTAAACTAAAATCACTTAAATTGATTATAATTGACTTTAAGAAATAAATTCTCATGAGTTTGGACAAAATTTGGATAACAATTAAAATGATTGTATGTGTAATATTTACACTTCAAATAAACTATATACATATGAAAGTTGCGTGAACAACACATTATATTTTTATTTAGTAACACATTTTTGTCGTTTTTTTATTTTATTTGTTATTATTTTTATTCTTAAAAATTAAAATTTAAAAAATAATAAAAGTCTAAGTTTTTTAATAAGTCTTTTAAATATTCAAAATAATTAATGCAGTTTTCTTGCGATTTACTGATTCGTTACAAAGACATAGAACAAATAAATATTTTGTTTATTTACTGGGCAACTTGTTCATGCATCGTGATCTAACTCTATACCTATATAAAAAATCTTGAATACACATTATGTATTTATATTAAAAAATTGAAATCTTCGTCATTTATTTTATTATATATTTACGTACATTTTTATTACAATACAGATTAAAAAATACTATTATTTATTAAAATAACATATCCAGATAGTAAACCATCATCAAATTTATCGAATTATTTTTAAATGTAATTTAGAATATCTGTAATATTTTCATAATTTTGTTGTCATTCTGAAAATACATATAAAACATTATTCACTTATTTTAACATATACATGTGTAATTACTAAAAACATATACATGTATAATTACTAAAAACAGTAATAGGTATAAGCTAATTATTGAACTTAATATTGCATAAATAATTATTTTAATTGTAGAATAGAACGAACTCACCGAGTGAGGTTCGATTGTAATTATGCGAGTGGTTTTGTCAGTATAAATAATGTAGTAGCGTCCCCGCTACGCACTTAGACCCAGTTTCACAACTCATGGTTAACTCTTAACCGAGATTCATCTCGTTTCTCATCTTTTTCCAATTCTAAAATTGGAAAAAGATAATGAATAAGTTGAACCTCGGTTATGAGTTAATTGTCAGTTGTGGAACTGGGTCTTAGCCAACAAGTCTTCTAGCGTATCCAACGATAATGGTCTGTTGTCCCACCCGCTTTATGAGACGAACTAGATGAAAAAGGCGTCGTCCGAAAAAAATCGTAAGTTCCGAGTTATCTCAAGATAGTATTTCACTAATCTGTAGATGCACAGACTTTTGTTGCTTACAAAACGGTGAAAACGAGGAAAAAGATTGCGGATGTCCCGGAGCTGACATCTTGATACGATTTGATACTTTGGTAATAAGCTTGTCACTCAGGCTAATTTGGGATAACTTGAAAGATGCAAGCGTCTGAACGCGCTGGTCTGTATCAAAAGCGAAGAGTAGACTTAATTTCTTAGTAACGACTTCGAGAATAAACGAATCGTAAGGAAAAAGGATTTTGAACCTCGCGAGATCCAGTGCTGGATCCCAGACATAATCGTATTGAGGCCGAGGGAAATTCGAGCTCCCCTGTCTATTCCCTTGTAAAAGTGAGTAATCAACATTTAATTTCCAATACTGCTATGCGTGAGAGAAATAGCGCTTCGGATAATGTTAATTGCTGAGTAAGATATTGTCCACTCTATATCTCGAGTCAGAAAATCCAGAAATTGTGAAGGATTCGGTGCGAAGAGAGAGACTTTTTCGAATTGACAATAAGATCACAAATCTCTCAGAAGCTTGGTATATTGGCAAATAGTTGACTCTGCTAATGAAGCTAGCATAACCTCTAAGGCTCTTATTGGAACACCGCGATTGAGGAAAGCTAGCCAGATAAGTTCTCTGTCGCCAAGGAAAGCGTCTTCCACGCCGAGTGTCGGATTCTGAAAGGAGAAGAAAATAAGTCGTTAGATGATGGAAAAATTATAGGGTCCTCGGTCAAAAGGCGATGAATTAAAGAGAACGAGGGTTGTGATGGCCACTAAGGCATCACTACAATCCCCCTTGTCCTATCATTTACAATTTTCCAGGACCTGCGATAGAAGAATAAAAAGTGGAAAAGCGAGAAAGTTTACATCCGCTCAAGAGAGAGTGAAGGCGTCGATCGAACCTGGATCCGGGAATCAGGACATAAGACGTGCATTTAGCATTAATAATTTATACAAACAGATCGATCTCAAAGGTCCGAAATGTGTCGAGATTTCGGCGAAAACTTCCTGCGATAATGACCACTCTGTGTCAGGACTTACTGCTCTAGATTCTCAATCGGCGATAAACTTGTCAATCGATGCGATATAGGAGGATATTGTGCTTTTCGCACCATGTCCATATCTGTTTTACTAGAGACATTAAATACTGGATAAATCCGAAGTGGTTAATGTATGCGATGGCTATCGTATTGTCTATGCGAAGAAGAGTATCGCAATCGAAAAGATCTGATGCAAAACATTTCAAGGCATAAAACGCAACTTTAAGTTCAAGGAAATTTATATGAGTCGATTTTTCCGCCTCCGACCAACCATGTGGCTATAAATCGCTAGAGGAGGCGCCCTATCCCGACAAGGATGCGTCTAAAAATATTTCACGAACTGCCGGCTCGGAACGAAGAATACAAGCCTGGTTAGTGTTCAATAAAATCCTAATTCATCATTGGAAATCACTAAGCGTGACGAGATTTTCATCTTAGTCACATAATCTCCATTTGACTTTAATAGTGTTAACAACTTTTTTCTCTCAAACTTTCTAGTGTACAACGGCTTGTATTACATCGCGGGAAAGATTGAAACCAATAAGAGCCAATCATGCTCGCAAAATCTCTAATCCAACATCTGGATTTTCATATACTCCAAAATCATCTTGAGCAGAGCGGCCCAACGGAGGGATTGCGATTGACTGTGAGATAGAGTTGAAAATAAAATTCAAGTACTTACAACTTTGCATGGAAACAAGCTGATTTCATGATTAAAAGAGAAAATTGAAAGAAAATTCAACGATGTCTTCTGGTTCTGTATGATTTCCTCTCACGACAGACTGATGAAAAGAAAATCGTCTAGATACGCGACCGAACAATAACCTTTCTTTCGCAGTTTTGTCACCACTGATTTCATGATTTTTGTAAATATGTATCGTACCGAGGAGAGGCCAAAGGGGAGGGCCATGAACTTATACGTCACGACTCGCCACTGAAAACGAAGAAAGCAATTTTCCTGAGCAATAGACACAAGTAAGTATGCATCTTCCAAATCTAGAGTTGACATCCATGAATCCTGTCATCAACTGGACCATCATACGCCAAGCTCTAGCTGGAAATGAGGTGATAGAAAACAATTTAAGTCTTTTGAATTTAAAATAAAATGCGTTTTTCCCGATGGCTTTTCGATAGAAAAGAAATGGGATAAGAATTGATCTTCCGAAGGGGGGAAGGGGAGGGGGAGGGGTAGCTACTATAGCCCCTTTTGTGAGCAGGCATTGCGTTTCTACATCGCAGGCTTTAGCTTCGGCTACTGAAAATTTCGATTTCTGCAAACAACTATGAGATTGTGGATAAGCTAGAAAGGGGATATTGTAATCAAAATTTTTTCCACTGCAAAAAGTGATCTTCCAGTAGTGTTTACTTCGCTCAACGGCGGGATCTCGTCCGGGAGGGAGATCAACGGTAGGAATACCGTGCGTGGCTCGACTTCTGTGAAGCTCCTGAACTGCGAGTCGTGGTTGCTGCCTTCTGAACAGGAGGTTTTCTGTGTTGGCAGTTATTTGAGTGGCTGCTGCCGGGCCTTAGTTGTCGTGTTCGGGCTTGAAGAATATCTTGAGAGATCCTTGTCCGCTTTCTCGTACGCCTGTGCCGATTTAAGATCATCCGCGAAAAGAAAATCAAAGAGCCATTCATCGACTGATGATATGTCGACCGCTGGCTTCCCCACATATATCAAACATGGTTTGATAACGGATTGCTTGGCGAGGGATAACCTATACTAGTGATCCGCCAGCAGGTGGATGCCTTCTGCCAGTTTTGAAATGGCAGCTCTTATGTCCGTCTATAAGGAATAATCTTGATAGGTCTTCGAGAGATCTGACATACCTGCGCCGAATGCATTAAGGCAGGCGCCAACCTGCAGCTGCGTTCATTTGATACTCGGACTCTTTAAGACACTATGATGTTTTATATTATAGTAGCCTTTATCTCATTATTTAATTTAGGGCCCGCTAACACAGCTAAATTTTTCTTGAGCTCATACCTCGATAGCAAGGTCGATCAAAGATCTTCCTTCAAGCCAGACCGAATCTCATTCTTTGCGGACTCTAGAATAACTTAATTCCAGAAGGATTCTGTGGTGGCTGGTTGTTCCCCAAATAACCCCTCGCCAAAGAGATGTCGTTTTCTTTATTTAAGTTTTGTGAGATCTCAAAAATCGACTGAGAGTCAAAAGTTACCTTAGGTGTGGCGTAGTGTCCTGGAATAAGAGAGAGAATGGCATGGTCAGATAGAGCAATCGATTATGTTCCTTCTTTGCCTTAAGAAACGTACCTGGTTCGCCGCTCCGATTTTGAAGAACCGTCTGCTCATCTGCCTGCTCTGAGGCCTCTGGTTGAGAGATTGTTGTCTCACCCGCCAGGGCAGGATCGATATCTACTGTCGCGACGTCTGTGACGAAGCTGGAAACAGCTGCTTCCGGAATTTTTGAATCAGAATGCTCCTTCATGTGAAGATCTCGTTGAGAGCGGAAGCTAATGTTGCGCTGCGTAACGATGGAACGAAAGATTCGGAATGTGAGGCACTATACGACCTATCCTCAGTAAACACTGCGTTCTTCATCGCATGCTATCCGGATTCTCGCAAAGCAGTATTTCGATCACGCTCCCGTGACTGATTTCGCGAATAATAACGATATTTGTGTTTGCTTCGGCATTTCCGAGCAAAAAACACGCGAGCAAGAAAATTAACCGAAGCGTGAAAGTATAACTGTTAGCTGTGTGCAACAGAAACACAATAAAATGGCGGATCGAGGACCGCAGGGGGCCGGTGCCGCCATCTTCAGATGATCATTTCTAAAACTGTTGGCTAAATGCGTAACGGGGACGCTACTACATTATCTATCCATACAGACAAAACCATAAAGCATAATTATACTTTTAGTTTCAATGTATACTTATGATATAAGCTTCCAGCTCCAATACAGAGCATAGTAATAGAAACAAATATAAAATCAATGCAATATATACGTATTACTAAGTTCATTTAAATTTCACATATCTTTCGAAAAATGTTTACTATACTTTAATAGTTACAAAATAGAATATTATTTTTGATATCAAGTATATTAATAATGTAATTTAAAGTATATTAATAATTTAATTTATTTATTTATGTTAGTTTTCTTTATAATTTATTTAAATCCGAAAGCATGGGGACAGACATAGTAGGTAATACGGACAGTTACTCTATGTGGAATTATTTAAATAAATGGATCGCTTAGATGTGCTTCTTTTATAAACCGGAATATTTCTAGGAATTTCTGCCAATAAAGAAATTAAACGCAACGCGTAATAAAATTACAGCCTTGACAATAAATATAATATAAAGCATTTTCAATTTATTGCATTTTCTTGGAACAAACGATAATAAAAACCAAAAAAAAATTAACAAAATATTAAAATTGTTATAAAATAAATATTATTTTTTCAATAAAATTTTTTAATATACATATTTTTTGTTAGATATAGAACGTTCATGACATCAATGGAAGTTTTCCATACTTATAATCACAAGAATATAAGAATAGAACTATAGAATGCAACTTCTTAAATGTATACTTTTTTCACTTATTCATATTTTTTAAGTAATAAAAATCTCTTAGATGAATAGATAAAATAATGCGATAAGTATTGAAAACAACGGACTCATCTCCGATGATTTTAACATATATTGTCATAGTTCTGCTCTTCGCAAGATTTTAGTCTGCCGAGGGGGTAACCACTAGCTGAAATATTGTCCCGCAGATGACATGATTTTATATAATTTCTCATCTGATTACAAATAATTTTGTTTACTACATATGAAGTAATTTGATAAAATATACGATTTTATTTAATTAATTTTAATATGAACTCGTGGTTGCACATATAATTATCGGATTATACATAGAGATTTCATATGAATTTTATAATTTCGAAGACACTCTGTCCCACAATTACGTTAAGTGATTATCCCTTTGTAACCCGCGCATGTTATTCGTATAAAATTTATTAACAAAGTTCTTCTATGTAAAAAAAAATTCTCTGATTTAAAATAAATTCTCTGCTTCAAAAACAAAAATTTTCTTTGAAAATTATGTTCTTGTATAATCTTTGTTTTTAAAGCAGAGAATTTGATTTTAAATTAGAAAATTTATGAATTTGTAACTATTTCTTATTCGAAGCGAGATCCACCTTACATTCCTCCCTACCTATAGGAGTACAACTTACCACGAGAAGCAAAATGCACCCCACTTCCTCCCCCCCCCCATTCCTACTTAACAGCGCATAATTTTCCACGCAAAGCGAGATCACTTCCTCCCCATCCCTTCCTTTCCAGGGGCGCACGAATTTCCATGCGAAATAATGTATACATTATATCCCCCTACCTAGAAAGTTGCAAGTCCCTTGACACGGAAGGAAGTGGGGTTGATCTTACTTCGCGTGGAAAGTCATGCGTCCCTTCGTAGGGGAAGAGGTGGAGTGGAACTCCCTTTGCGTGGAAAGTCGAGCGCCCCTCGACAGGGGGGGGGGGAGATGAGGTGGAACTCCTTTCGCGTGGAAAGTCGCGCGCCTCTGAAGCAGGAGGAAGTGAGATAAAAGTAGAGACAAAATCAAAATCAAACGACATGAACTAGGTTTTGCATCGAAACTTATTAGCAGAAAAAAACGCACGTACGAAATATATTTTAAAGCTTTTATGATTTTTACAGAAATGTATTCCAGCTTTAAAATATTTTTCGTACGTGCTTTTTTTTTCTGCTATTTTTAATAAGTTTCGATGCAAAGCTTAACTCACGTCGCTTGGTATTTTGATTTCGTATTTTCGTTAGTTGTCACGCGTCGATTTTATCGTTTTCCGTTGCGCGTTGTCCAACTATGGAGATTCACTAGTCGAATGTTTATTCGCCCTCGTCACCCTTGTACGCCGCGGTATGATCGCATTCTATCGAAAATGTTATATTACGTGCCACTCTCATTGAACGTAGGCAAGTCATGCAAATATTTCCTTCAATAACAGAGTTTAATCAATTTTAATATTATAATTATTGTTGTTGTTGGATCCATCAATTATTCTCTTCTCTTAATTAGCTCACGGTCCTTTAGTTTGTCACGTGCATTTAATATTTTATGTTAACCAACTCATCGAGTACTAATTTTGTTAATAACAGTTATCTGATTTAACAACTATTATTTGATCATGTTTTACCTTTATTTATGAAATATCCCTATTGTTATTTATATATTTTCAAGTACGCTCTTTATAGTATTTTGCGTATATATAATAACGGCGATTATGTATTTTATTTCTGGTGAAAAAAACTAATAGTAGCGCGTGACATTAAGCTTTACTTTAAAAATATATTGTACAGGATTACGATAAAGATTTTGACTTGGTGGCAGAGAAGTCGAATTCAATTAGCATCTAGCAATATCCCTCCGCTCTTTCTCATTTCGCGCAAGAAACTGTTGTGTTTGATCCATAAAATTAATCTGTTCTAGATGTTTGGAACTTCTTGTTGATCCGATTAGAATCGATAGAGTGATTTGATAGAGTCGCGATGGAGAGGATGCAGATATTGTTCTGTATAATAACGCTTACCATAAAACGGTGTTTGCGAGAATTCATTACAGCTTTAAGAAGATGCTGGAGTGTCCTGTTTTATCATTAATTATTAAAGACTTTTTCTCTTAATTGTGTTTATGGATTGAAAAATCCTTCTCCACAATTAAACTATTGACAACAACGCAATTCACCAACTACATTTGAATACGAAAACGAAAAAAAATTGAAGACTTACAGTTTTGTTATCGGCTTCTGTAGTCAACACGTCACAATATGTACTGCATATAAGAGTTTCAGATCTTGCACGTTCATAAAAAGTAGCTGGCGAATTGCAGAAAACCTAAACGAACAATCCTATGCTTTTAGAAACGAGATAGGGGTTTTAGTATAAGAGAAAAGAGTATCCAAAAATTTCATTTGTATATTACGAATGAAATTGACGTGAAGCCATGAAACCAAGCATATTTTAGTTCCGCGATATTCCGACAGCGGCGCTGTCATGAAAAGTGCGTCGCTGAACCATAGAAATGATCTGAATTATTGACCTACTCAGGCCCATGTCAATAAACGTTCTTACGTACACTGATCAAAGTTTTTTTCTTTTGAGAGAAAAAATAATAATAAAATAATTATGATATTAGTTATTTCAATTTTGTTGAAATAATTTCTTCCTAAACAAGAAACGTACCATATTATTTACATATGAATACAAATGAAGATAATTATTTTAATTGTACTGTTCTGTCTTTTACATACATTTTATTTAGTAAATTATTGATGCATATAAAATACAATATATATATATGTATATGTATATATATATATATATATATATATATGTATGTATATATAATAGACATACATATACACGCGTGTGCGTGCGTGCGTGTGTGCGTGCGTGTGTGTGTGTGTATGTTTGTGTGTGTGTGTGTGTGTGTGTACAACACATTTCTAAATTTTATTTATTGAATTATTTACACATACATATATCAGGGTTCGCATAAGTGTTTCGATTGAGCTTCGATTCTGCTTGGATGTCGAAACGACAAGCGGCAGACGTATAAATAAAATTTTCGAATACTCAATGCTCTTATATTAAAGCTCATAACTCGTTTCTGCAAGCATAGTATTGTTCTTTGAGGTTTTCTGTAAATCGCCAGTTACTTATTTTAAACGTGCAAGGTCTGAAATTATTGTATATAGCACATTTTTTATTCGACTCGGATGTCGAAATGTCGACTTAGTAAGAAACGCTATTCCTCTCATCGCGCACAAGCGAAGTATCGCTATTTAATTACAGAAATGAATTGAATCATTGTACAAACCAGCAATATATTATCAGTTGGAAACGCTATAATAATATATTTTGTATATATAGAAATATATATCAGGATCGTTGTTTAGAAAAGGAATCATGCATCGGCGATTATGCCAAACCAGAATCGATAGAAATCACATTCTTGAATTGCAGAAATTATTGAAACAGAAGTACGACAGAGTGAGACAGAGAAAAAAACAAAAAAGGATAGAAACTCCGATTGTAATCGGTGAAGCTCCGCACGCCGATCCGGGTTCGTCGAACGAAACAGCGAGTCTATCCTTCAGAGTCTCTCTCTCTCTCTCTCTCTCTCTCTCTCTCTCTCTCTCTCCTCTCTCTTCCTCTATATGGTCGCTTGTTTCTAGCGATCGAAAATGCTTTCTGAGAAATTTCGGCCGCTCAACGTGTATAATTAAAAAGAAGGAACATTATAGATAACATATAAGTTTCAATAAATTATGCTAATCCTATATCCCTCCAATTTATGTATAATAACAAAAATAATTTCAAAACACGATAATTTACGAGATATTGATATTTCCATGATTTTCCATGAGCGTTAAATACCACGTTCATAGAAGTGATTTGCAAGACCTGGGCATGGTAAGGTGCGAGATCTGAATGTTAAAGATCCCATGATCAATTCCTTTTTTCTTTTTTCATAATTTTTTTTTTAAATAAGTGACATTGTTAATAAACACATGTTACAGGCTAAATATATTTTTATTTAATTATTGAAATTATATGTGTATTTCTAACAGTTTTTAACCGACAAATATAGCAAAAAATAATTCGACATAGTATGCGTCGAATACATAGAAAACCAGTATTTATGTAAATTCATATGACATCTATACCTTTTCTATATCTTTACCTTTAGAAAAGATATATATCTTTACTTTTAGATCTATTTCTTTATCTTTAGAAAAAAATCCGAAAAGAAATCATGATTCTGTAATAATGTTACGTTTGATGTCGATCAGTACTTTCTGTGAAATGTTTTTTTTATAACTATTCGAATGTAAATTTTGATAATCAATCAAATCGCAAAAGTGCAATGATTAATATAATTATAAGAATGATGTCAATATAATTTTATAATTAACATATTAAAAAGCCTTTATATATGCCTTTATATGCAATACAGATGCATACAGATAATTTTTTATTTATCTATTGAAGTGATTCGGTATTTTTCCTATAGTTATTGGAGTCAATGTTAAATTTTGGGCCAACTTTTGAAGCGTCGCCTTCTTTCCTCCCGCCGTCGCCTCTCAATGCTCGATGGCTGAGCCGCGCCGGATCGCGCGCGGATGTGTATCTCAGGAGCGTTGCACTAAGAAATATGCTGCGACCGTTCCAGTAAATTATCAATCCTTTACTTTCCTTAGTTTTCTATGATGTCTTCTTTATTCAACATGCCTTCTTTATTCACATGTTGAATAAAGAAGACATCGCGGAGTTATTGGAGTTAAGTCATCATTCCATTTAAAATTACGCATCTCATTCTGTATCGACTCTTATTAGCCTTAAATTGATATTATCAGTATTCTATATTAAAAGATATTACATTTTGTGCATGCGTGGTCAGTAGCTCTTTGAAAGAAAACTGAATGTAATCATAAAAATAATGAAGTAATATTTTAAAAGTACATTATATTCAGTAAAATATATTTACTTATTAATATGATGTTCAATCACTATTATTAAGAAAATAACAATTATGTAGGAAGGAAAATATTTTCATGATAATTTTCATGCTAAAATGTTGTCATGTTATCATGATAATTTTCATGCTGGAAGGTATGATAGCAGCATGTTTCTTATACTGTGACGCTCCTGAGATGCACGTCCGCGCGCGATCCAGCGGTTCAGCCGTCGACTGTTGAGCGGTTGTAAAGGAAAAATAGGCAGCACTTCAGAAATTGGCTCGAAATGTGTAACTAGTTCTGAGCACACTGAAGTACACATATAATTTCTATAATTTTATAAAAATATATTTGGAATAATATGTTCATTAATAACGTTATTTATTTAAAAAAAAAATTATGAAAAAAAGGAAAAAGCAGGATCGAACATAGGATCCTCAACCTTCTGATCTCGCATCTAACGCCCGAGACCACGCTGAGTTTTTGGGGATCGTCTGTATGAACGCGGTAAATAAAATACACGGAAAATCGTAAACTATCATGTCAACTATCACGTTTTGAAATCCTTTTTGCTATTATACATTAATGAGAAAGGTATATGATTAACTTACAATATCGTATGAGACTCGTGGTAAAGAAATCGGGCCAAACATAAGTATCATTGATGAGAGCCGTGGTACGTCTATCGGGCTAAATATAAACAACATGTTCCAGGCTGTTAATTATGGCACGCGCTATCGTAACTTAAATCGTAGGGCAAAGGATTAATATAATTTAATAAAAATTATCTAGAATTATCTCTCTTTCCTCCTTATGATACACGCCAAGCGGCCGAGATCGTCGAGAAAATATTTTCGATCGCTAGAAACAAGCGACCACAGAGAGAAGGACAGAGACAGACTCATTGTTTTGCTAGACGAGCCCAGTTCGGCGGGTCCGCGCGGAGACTCACCAATTACAATCGGAGCTTCTATCCGTTTTTGTTTTTTCTGTGTCTCGCTCTATCGAAACAACAGAAATTGAAAGAATTTTAAATCACAAACACGGTTGCCAGTTCTTTGTTTTTTTTTTGACAGACTTCGATTTCTTGGACTCTCTAATATTCAATACTCCAGCAGATGTGAAAATCTCCAATTTTTGTCGTCTGCTGGAGTATCAAATATTAGTCCAAGCAACCGAAGTCTGACAAAAAAAAAACGGAGAAGGCAACAGTGTTTGTGAATTAAAATGCTTTCATTTTCTTTTTATTAAATTATATTAATCATATATCTTTCTCATTAACATATAATAGCAAAAATTATTTCAAAATATAAACATTGATGAGATATACAATAGTTTACGACTTTCCGTGCGCTGTATGTACCGCGTTCGTCAAAGTAATCCGCGAGAACTCAACGTGGTCTCGGGCGTTGGGTGCAAGATCAGAATATTGAAGATCTTATGTTTGATCCTGCTTTTTCCTTTTTTCATAATTTTTTTTAATAAATAATGTTATTAATAAACATATTACTCCAAATATCCTTTTTATAAAATTACAGAAATTATATATATGTACAATGTGCTCGAAATTAGTCGCGCATTTCGGGCCGATTTCTGAAATGCTGCCTACTTTTCCTTCACAATCGCTCGACGCTTGACGGCCGAACCACTCACGCGAGGACGTGCATCAAGAGTGTCACAGTATAAGAAACATGCTGCGACCATACCTTCCAAGCAAATTATCATGAAAATATTTTCCTTCCTACATAATATTGTATTTTCTTAATAATGGTGATTAAACATCATATTAATAACTAAATGCATTTTACTGAATGTAATGTACTTTTAAAATATTACTTTATTATTTTTATGATACATTCAGTTTCAAAGCTATTGGTCACGTTTTTGTGCCACAGAATATAATATAAATAGAATTTTAATTTACTTCGTCATATATCTGGTCATCTATTTGTATTTTTTTTTAATAGAATAAACTTGGAGAATGCACTTAAATGACATATCAATAATAGAACTTCAAAGATAATAGAGAGTTTTTACAATAACGTGAATTTAGATATGGTGAACGCCTTTTCTTAATTAGTCTCTAAGGAGAAGATAATGTGACCATGATATCGATTATGTATTTTTTTTCTTAGAGTGAAAAGTTAAAATTTTTTTGTATGATGTGTGTATATGTATATGCATATATATATATATATCGTTCTGCGTGACGCTGTACGTGTAGAAAACAACGGCGTTATACGAGTCAATCAGCTGTAACCGGTATGACCCGCGTTCACAGTATCGTTGCCGCGCAACAGTACTGTCAATTCAGTGTAATGTAGTAGTGTTCTGCACACAATCATATGTGTGTGTGTGTGTGTGTGTGTGTGTGTGTGTGTGTGTGTGTGTGTGTATTGGGTCATTTACAAAGTATCCGCGGTTTTTTTCATTAGATGGTGAACAAAAAACCGCGGATACTTTTTAAATGACACAATATATA
>JAANIC010006807.1:45407-62364 GCA_017607545.1 Acromyrmex charruanus
ATATATATATATATATATATATATATATATTTATATAGTGTTTTGTGTCCACAAAATAGAAAAATATAGTAGCAGAAAATTGTCTGCCTTTGGTAAGAGAAGGTTCTGGGTGTTTTCTAAAAAGAGCGATTTACTCAGTACAATACAGTAATTATCTCATCCTTATATTGATGAACAAGATTGTAATAATGCATCGTGTCACATTGTGTCTCTTGTTGGAAGGCACTCTATAAGGCCAAAATTGATTATTGTGATGTGTGTTTCTTGTTGGAAGACACCCTATAAAGCCAGAATGGGAAAGGTTAGCATCTTTATGTCATTCGTGAAAATATCACTTTATCATACAAGTGATATGGTTAAATGTTATAACAATAAATTGCGCTTTGCCTAATTATGATCCAATGTCAGAGGTATTCATCTAGGGCTGACTATTTTTAATTTACTGCCAGAGGCGTTAATTGTGAGCTGGCTAGCTATAACAAAATGTCACAGCCATAAATCGTGCTTTGGCTAATTATACATAGACAAATGTCAGAGGCGTTCATCGTGGGCTGACTATTTTTAATTTACTGGCAGAGACATTTCGATTATCAAATTTGGTGAAATACAATTACGGAATTTGTAGAATTTTGCGTCTGCAATTAAAGAAACGTGAATAGATGCATTGTCATGATGGAATCAAAAGCCGATTGCTTGACATGATCGAAACAAAGAAACTAATGAAGAAAAAAAAATTGAATATCAGTAAACAGTTTCTTTAAAATTTTACAACTTTTGTCTGAAACGTTTTTTCTAAAAACGTTATGTAATGGCCTTATAGCACAAGAATGGCCGTAATTCAATCGTAGAACGTGAATCATAGTCATAGGTCAACGCATTATATTTTGGCGTACTATGCATGCTAATACAAGTACAATTTACATTCTTTTATGATTAGTTATAGTCACCTTTATGTTCAGTTCCTAAATCCGAGGTCTTTTTGGACACCCTATATAATATATATGTTATACATATATATAATATAATCAAAGTGTTTTAGCAAATGTATACACTTATAGGTCAATGTGTACGTTGACTAACAGCAAGTATATTATATATTACAATAAGTATATTTTTACTAAATGAACACTCTGACTGTAACTTAGATATATCTTCGGATGCAATCATGTATTTGAAATACATGTATACACGTGTAATGTAATAGCATTTTTTCCTTTATTCCCAATACCATTTTAACTTAGGATGTAACATGTATTGTCACTACATAAATACATTGCACATACATATGTAGCTATTCCATCTCTTTTTATTTTTGTTTAATGGGCCTTTTACAATTATAAGCCATAAATCAGCCATAAATAAGAAGTCGGACGCTAAAAATTGACTGTGATTGATCAATTTTTAGCTTCTGACTTCTGATTTGTAACTAATGGCTTATTGTAGAAGGCCCATAAAAGAGAGATAGTAGTTACTTATACTTAGCTTTTCATGCAGATATAATATAGACACGTAATGAATATTAGAATTTTATGTGCATTATGATGTACACACATTACAAAACATAAAATATATTTCTAATTCATATTCACATACGTGTGTAGCTACTTCATCTCTTTTTGTTACGCGTAACAAAAAGGTATACTGATCTTTTTTCTACATTTAATAAAAAGAGATATGTTTTTTTATGATCAAATGTATAGATATTAGTAATATATGCTTTTATATTTTCAATATCAGAATATACATACAACTACATAAATCAGAGCTAACGAGAGTCAAACGCAGATGATCAGACGTAACATCTTAAAAAAAAATAATCAAATTACGAATCCTCTGATAAAGCTTCATTTTATGTGTACATACATATGCATTATATATATATATATATATATATATATATATATATACANATATATATGAATATTCATGCAGATATTCTCTATGTCCATTTTTATGCAATATTAAAATTTTATATTATAATATATAATGTGTATAATGATATGTAAAATTTAATTATATTTTGGATATATTATGTGTATATGTACATTATAATACATATAAAATATAATTATAATTTATATTCACTAATGTTTTATTATATGTTATAACAATGTTAGAATAATCACAGTATAATATACATACAATTTTCTATATTAGATATATAATTCGACATGTTAGTAATGTAAGTACTACAATATAAGTATCTATTTCTTTTTATTAGATAGAGTAAAAAGAGTTACATTATGTATGTGCAATGTCGTATTCATTTATTGATAATATATTATCGTAACCTAAAATGACATTGGATGTAAGAAAAAAGTGCTACTACGGCTTCGTATCGACATAACTATTAATTAAAAATCTGTACTTTATGTATATTACAGACTTTTAGTACTGGTGGTATATATTGGAACACGGCCTACATTGCATATGTACATAATACAACTGTATTTCTAAGACCCGATTCTACAAATTTAAGATTAACTTCAATTACAGTTTATTTTTTTCTCAATTCTAAAATTGGAAAATTTTCCAAAATAAATCTTACATTTGTGGAACCGACCCTAATACACGTCCCTGCTAAGATGGTAATGTAGGAAACGGAATAAAAATATCGATAATTAATTGATCGAATTTCCTGCATGATCATATTAATTCAGAGAGTAAATATCTTATACATTGGAAATGAAAACCGGTAATATCGACTTTGATTAACTTCAGCCTTCGCTCCAACATCCCCTTAAGTATTAATTTGATGTATTAATATATTATGATAATTATATGATAACTATAGTGTATTTTTATGTATATTGTGTAGACGAATTTCTAGATTGCATTCATTTATTCCGCTTGTATGTTTAAATATATTATTCATGTATCGCGTACTTTTGGATTCGGTATACAAAGTAATTTTTTAACAGTGTAATAAAACTTGAGCTTGCTTCAGGGATTATTCTGGTTATGTAAACAATCATGAAATATAGGTTTCTGTTTTCAATATGTACAAAACAATTACAGAAAATAAAAAATCAAGTACATTTTGAACATTTATTAAATATACAAATAAAAAGAGAGGCTACAACCTAATATTGAACATTAAATACTATAATTAGGTAAATATAGTAGAGTATTAACCTATCAAACAATTCAACCTATCATTAGATCATTCTCAATGTTAAAATTCCAGAAATTTGAAATCTACGTAAAAATACAAAAATATCCGCTAATATGGTGCTAAATAAAAAGTTATTATAAAAAGTATTTTTGAAGTGCGCAGCTAACATAGAAAATAGTTTCCAGTTGGTAGAGAAACACTGAATGGAACTAATTTTAAGTCGAATTTTAAGTTGGCTTCTTTAGACGTTACTCACTTACGTTATTCACTAATGTATCTAATGATTTGGTGATAGATAGCATTATAAAAAGTTGACATTATATTTCTAACAACATTCAAATATCAAAACAAAAGTTTTTAATAGCAATCAGATTGATACTAAATTCAACCTTTCTTACATTCAATAAAAAATTGTATAAAACAGATTTTTGGTACGCGTATGGGTTCACCCTTGTCGCCTATCATTGTAGACATAGTGTTGCAAGACCTAGAGGAAATTGCAATAAAACTCCTTCTTTGCAAGCTATTATTTTGTTTTAGATATGTAAATGACATTCTTTTGTCTGCACCTCTAGAGCTTTTTGACAGCATTGTTAAATAGAAACATTATATTTTACTCTCTGATATCTAACAATTTATACTTACTATAGGCAAATGAGTGTAATAATGCGCGGTTATTGATATGCCAAATTAATAATTCAATTTGTTTCTATACATACAATTTATTTGTTTCGCATGTAATTTGTCTCTATTACGACTTATTTCTTTGAATGTTTCGGCTCCTGCTGATCCATTTTCAGAAAAATTAGTTCTTCAGAGCATATTCATCGACAAAGTTTTCATAGGTGAATGCCGGATAAGCCTCTTCTAACTTCCTGGTTGAAAGTGTGCGACATTTCTTGAACACTGACGGTAATATCATTCGTCAGTGAAGTAATTGTTTATTAATCACGGGAAGTATCGGTTGAGGCTCACACTTTGTCATTCATGTACATCTGAGTTCATCCTCAATTTGATATTGTAAATGGTCAGATCTGTAATTTGATAAAATTCGTCGCGTCCAGTTGTATCGCATTTCTGTCGACTTTTGGCAGGCTTTAGACAGTAATGAGGGAAATGGTCAAATCATCTATGTATCTGTCTTATGAAAAATAAATAAGCATTCGCTGTTATTACATTGCTGTGTCTTTTTATTATGTCCTTTTTTGTCAATATTTTAAAGCCCAGTAAAAGATAATGGAATAAAATGAAATAAAATTTTTTTAATGCGTACTTTATATCCATGAAAATAGGTTGAATGGATTGAAATGGATCAGAGCTAACACTAGTTTAATATTAAAAAAAAACATTTATATGTAAGGGTTACAAATTTTATTCCTAAGACATTTATAATAATTATACCTAAAATTAACTATTTTAAATTGGTATTAAAAGACGCATCTTAGTGGGATTCAAACCTAGGACCTCTGGATTATTATGAATCTTCTACGTTACCCGCTACATCACTTCTTCAATTAGTAAATGTGTTATTCATTCTCTACTTCAATTACCACCATCTAAACCAGTGCACGAAATTATATAGATATAATAAAAATATCATCATTTAACAGATATAATAAAATATAAACAATTTACATTATAATGAAACAACATTGGCTAAATCGGATAATCAAATCTCGCTTGGCCGATGTCTCGCGCTGTAATATTCGGGTTGTGTTCGACTTGGTTTACGAGTATTCACATCGATCATTCATTTTACTTCTAATCAAGGAGAAACAAAAGAACATAGCTCAATTGTTTTTACATTACAACTTTTTTTAACTTAGTTGCATTAAGATGAAAAATTTCCTACTTTTGAATAATTTAAGTAGCATTTATGGTCCATTTTTAAATAAAAACTTTTTTTATTCAATTAGATTGAAAAACTGCATTCCATATTCAGAATATTGAATTGAGCAATATTTACGTTGCATAGAAATTGCTGATATTATTTTTTAATTTAAGTGAATTATAAACACTGTACTTCCTATTCACAATTCTGAATTGAGTAGTATTCACGATGCACCAGAAAATGCTAATATTATTTTTAGATTGAAAGACATAGAGATATGTTCTATGCAATTCTTATAAATGAATAAATTCATACATTCTTATTTGCTGGGAAGTAAAATGAATGATTGATATGAACACTCGTAAACCAAGTCGAACACAGCTCGAATATTACGCTGATTATGGCGCGCGATATCGGCCAAGCGAGATCAGATTACCCGACACTTACCCAATGTTATCTCATAGTAATGTAAATTATTTATATTTTATTATATCTCTTAAATGATGATATTTTTATTTTATCTATATAATTTCGTGCATTGATTTAGCTAATTGTTCTTGAAGTAAGGAATGAATAACACATTTACTAATTGAAGAAGTGGTGTAGGGTAACGTAGAAGATTCATAATCCAGAGGTTCCAGGTTTGAATCCCACTAAGATGCGTCTTTTAATACCAATTTAAAGTAGTTAATTTCAGGTATAATTATGATAAATGTCTTAGGAATAAAATTTGTAACCCTTAAATATAAATGTTTTTTTATTAAATTAGTGTCAGCTCGGATTCAATCCATTCAATCCTTTTTCATGGATTCAAAGTATGCATTAAAAAAATTTTAATCCATTTTAATCCATTTTCCTTTTGATGGTGTACTCCATGCCATTCCTATAAATAAATAAAAATGCATTAAAGATTAAAAAGAAATAGACATTTGTTTCATGCAATTCCCATAAATGAATAAAAATGCATTCAGGATTGAAAAGGATTTATTTTAACATTCATGAATCTGTATTTCTGAAAATCTGAATCCATTTTAATCCATTTCAGTCCATTCTCGTTTGTTGGGAGCTTTTGTACGATGTCACATATGCATAATGTAAAAATTCCGTGTCCGATTATTAATTTAATCAATTGTTTATAATTTTATATGTAGCATCTTAGAAATCAGTCTGTTTTTATAAAACTTCTCAATATGTAAGGTAATTCGAGGGAAGATGCTACTTTGTTTATAGTTTTTTTATAGAACATGCATTGGTCATCCTGATTATGCAAAAGTGTGTGATAAACAGTTGTGCAACTATGGACAGAGACAAACACGCTAGTGTGTATCGAAAAAGATTGAAATACGGAAAGGTAAGGCGTGAAACATGTTCTTTATAATATTTGATATCCTAATAGCTAAGGTCTGTATTTCAATGGTTACTACAAAATCGGGCAAATTATATACGGTTAGTGTTCCTTAGCGATCATGTGGCTGATATGTTGTGGTTATAATTCGTAATATTCTTATATGCATAAAAGTTGCAATGACATCTTCCCCTTACATTTAACGAGAAGATGACAGTAAATATAAAATAAGCTTTTTCGTATTTGATATTGTCGTGTTTGAAATTAAAACAATTTTATGAATTACAATTTTTGATGCTTTACATAAGTATAGTATTTTAAATTAAATATTTTAGGTTAATAAAATGCTATTTATGCCTATTTGCAATACAAATGTTTTATGGAACTAATTTTCTTTCAACAGATAATGCCTCGCAAATACGAACGAATATAAAAACGAGCTTTATGGTTAGAAGCCAATTTACTTTTGGCTGCAAAAGATGTTAAGAATGGCAAAACAACAGTGTGGAATGCTTCTATAGAATATATAAAATTCCATATAAAACTGTGAAGAGACGTCTTGAAACTCAGAATTTACAAAAAAGTTCACTAGGCCCTTCAGGTCTCTCTCTCTCTCTCTCTCTCTCTCTCTCTCCCTCTCTCCCCCTCTCTCTCTCTCTCTCTCTCTCTCCCCTTAACATTGTAAAGTATTTCTGAAATGATTATTCTTTCTAGGTTGCTTTGGAAAAGCTAAAGATAAATTGAAATAAAGATAAAGTGCATTCAAAAACGTGGCTTTCCACTCAACAGCTGTACGACGTCTAGTATACTCATTTGCAGAAAAATATGGTATACAGCATAGATTCAGTAAAACCAAACAAAAGGCTAAGTTATTACGGTTACGGTTGATTTGACCTATTTATGAAGCGTAATCCTGAAATAGTTTTTATGGAAAGCTCAAGGTATTTCCATTGCACGTGGACTAGGATTGTGTCGCAAAGAAGTGAATAACTATTTCGATCTGTTCCTTCATATATGTCAAGAAAATGATTTTCTAGTAAATTCTTATAAAATTTATAACATGGACAAATGTAGCCTTCAACTAAATAATAAATCCAGCAAGGTTGTTGCTATTAAAGGTTCTAGAGATGTTCATCATGTAACGTCAGCTGAGAAAGGTGAAACTATATCATTAATTGCATGCTGTAATGCCGAAGGAAAGTTTTTACCATCTTACTGTATCTTTAAAGGTGAAAGAAAAAAACCTGAGTTTGAAGATGATATGGCATCTTGCTCTCATGTTCAAATAAGTGAAACATCGGCTTATGTCAATACAAATACATATATTTTTCGATTGGTTGAAAACTCATTTTCTTCAGAGGAAAGAACAAGATAAAGTTCTTTTAATGATGATGATTAGATGGTCACAGATCACATTGTTCTAATGTGAATATTCTAGACTTTGCCGCTGAAAATGGCGTTATTCTCTTGTGCCTTCCTAGTCACACGACGCAGTATTTACAACCACTTGATCGATCATTCTTTAAGCCATTAAAGATATATTGGCAACAGGCTATTAGCAACTGGATCTTTAACAATCCTGGACATAAAGTGATACGATTGTAGTTTGGAAAATTGTTGAGTTCAGCATGGAACAAAGCGGCAACGCTAGTTAATAGGAAACGTAGCGCAGGATTTTCAGCGTGTGGTCTTTATCCATTCGATCCGGACAAAATCCCACTTCATGCATTTGCTATATCCGATCAAGCTGATGATACTCAAAAAAATAAATAATGATATAGAAAGGCAGTTGCCTATACAAATTAAAATATGCGAAGCAATTCCATCTACAAGCTCCCAGCATCACAATATATCTTTCGAAGAAATCAATCCAATTCCCAAATTGCGGAAGCCTAGACCAACAAATCGAAAAAAGCAGACAGCTGAAGAACTGACTGCAAGTCCAAAGAGAAAGAAAATGCGAACAACATTAGAGGAAAAACCTAAATTAGAAAAAAAATCTAAAAAGACTGTGCAAAAAAAGAAGTCCCAAATTAAAAAAAATAAGTAAAGAAAAGTTTAAAAGATGTTAGCACACGTACTTATATATTTTATATTGTTCAAGATTTATACGTTGTATATTTTATATGTAGTCTAACTCAAACTAATCACATAAGTATTTTGTATTTTTTATTAAAAGTACTTGAATAAAACTATGTCCAATTTACTTTCTAAATTACTCTCTTTTATATTTTTTTAATTAATATTTTATATGTTTTATAAACTTCAACTCTTGATTGCGTATTGTAGATTGTAAAATATTTAGCAAAATTAGCTTGTAGCATCTTCCCCCATAGGAGGTGGCATCTTACCCGTATATACAGGGTGTCTAATAATTGTTCTGACAGAGTTCGTGGACATGTAGACCGGACTAAACTGAGACGGAAACTGAGACCTCCACCATTTTGCAATTTTCGCAATAGTTAACAAGATATTAATTGCTAAAAATTGCCGAAAATTGGTCTTCAGTAATTTTTTACTCAAATACTATCAACTTTACAGAAAAACTGCAAGAGATAAAAATTGTTTATTTTCTTCTCATAAAATGCTACGAATTTTTTCAGAATTTTTTATCAACTTTTTAATACCATATTTTCTCATTTTTAACATGAAAAAATGCGATCACAAATGATTGATTATTCGGCGATTGAAAATCACACGGAACTTTAAAACACGTGTATAAGTCCGCACACAATAATACATGTATTTACGTGTGGCAAGCAGCTGAGGCGTTGTGTGAACTACACTCATTGCATCCATAACCAAGAAAATCAGTCAGCTGCTTGCCGCACATAACATATGTTGTGTTGTCGTGTGCGGACACGTGTTTTAAAGTTTCATGTGATTTTCAATCGAATAATCAATCATTTGTAATTGTTAGTGATTAACTGATAAACCGGTTAATAAATTCCTCGTGTTGTCAAGTGAGTGTAATCGAATTGTGTCAATATGTTGAAATGACAATTTATAAAAGAAGAATCTTATCGTGGGAACGTGTGACTAGATATCTACGTATTTAAAAGACATTTAATATTTGAGTGATGGAAGTGAATTACAGAAAACGGTTGTGTCGAGCATTATTACGGTGCATCCAAATTTATTGCTCCAACTGTTTCAAGGAGCTAAAGCAAAATAAAACATCTATTGTACAAGGTAATAAGAATTTTACAATTAAAATAATATTATAATAAGCTTTTTTTGTATTTGAAACTTACTTTTAAGCATTCATAACTGTTTGAATGCTAAAAGTATGATCGCGTTTCTTATAAAACTTCTCATATGTAATAAATACTATAATAGTTATAATACACGGGTTTTAACTCAGGTCCTCTGAGGGAGAGAAGGACGAGGGCTACTCGTAGGTGTGGGGAAGGAGGGGAAAGGCGCGAGAAAGGCGCGGAAAAGGTCCCCGGTTGGCAGCATTGCTGTTTACATAAACAGAGGACCCGGATCGATGGATTACATAAACATGATGACATTCCGCTATGCATTTCTTATTTTTTTTCGTCACCCACCGCCACCATTCACCGCCGCCGCTGCCGTCGTTGCCGGTGCCTATCATCGCCATCTACCGCCGTCGCCGCCGCCGCCGCCCGTCGTCGCCCTACCATCCTCCCCAAAAATGCATAAGTAACAAGAAAAATGTTAGAGAAAGATAGAGCACGACAATATTGGAGTAATGCGTAACGTGATATAAATGAAAAAAGGACGGAAAAAATGAATTAATAGAGTAAAAGTCTCTTTTTTTATGCCTTTTTTTTTCAATATGGTTTTTTACCAGCGTGTCGAGGCAAAAGTTGGGGAGTAAAAGAAAATACATATGTAATGCGAACAAAAAATTTTTTTATTTACATTACACTGATTGTTTCTCATTTTTTATTACATTTTTTTCGCGATCGAAAGCGTCCGAATGCGATCGTTAGCAGCGTTTTCTGGAAAAAGAAAACGAAAAACTTTTTTGATCATTATTCGCTTTTTCAGCAGAGAATAAAATGCATTAGCACTAATTACTCTAAATGCGATACATTATAGCATTGATGACATTGATGGTGAGGAACATGTTGGCGATTTTGATGCTTTTTCACCAGGACATTCCCAATATCTCGTTTTTTCCCTCAATAATGGTGGACTTGGCGGACTTGGTGACAAGGGATGGTACCCTTTTAACTCGATCGATTTTCGGTGTATATATTCTTTTACTCGGTCCATGTCTTAACGCTCGTAATCGAAGCTTACGAAGATTGAATGAAAAAAGCCATATACATTGTTTATATATACTGTCAGACCGATGACATGTCGTGACGCGACAAGGGAAGCGGCGATGTTTCGGCTGTTAAACTAAACATAGCGGCAAAGGAACAAAGAAGTCACAAATAAAATATATAATGGGTTATAAGCGCTCAGTTCCACAGTCGATGTCCTGGAAGACGAACGAATCGGTCAATAAGAATAATGGAAAAAGTATGGCTAACCATCATGCGAACGTTGAGAACATAGCCAACGTAATCGAATATATTAGAAACGTGGATCCGGAGCAGTTCGCGAATATACTAAAGACGAAGTGTTCGAAGTGTTCGAAGAAATGGAAATAGATTTTGAGAAAATAATGGACCAAGATTCCAACGAAGAAGTGTTATCCGAAGATGCTGGTTATGTTAGTGATTCGAGCGAGCACGATACGGATCATGCAGAGAAATTTTTGCCGTCTCCAGAAATCCGTGCACTGAACGGCCATACTAAACATTGCATAATCCAGTGCTACTATACAACGGGTAGTACTGTAACTGTATGTACAGCATGCATCTGTTTGGCTGACATCGATGTTGTAGGAAATATATTTTGTAAGAAAGCACGATATCGATTATATTGATGTGCTGGGCGGTCGGTTTTCCACGAATTGCAGAGTGCCAATATATACTATATTTCCGTGCAACAAGTGCCCACACATTGAAAAACAATTGTGAACAGTATTGTGAGCGAGATACTACTAGACACTATTAGAAAATATGAGGGAAGACTGTAATGTAGATGATGTGCTGTATGTTCTCAAATCTGTAATCCGTAAAAGAGAGACATAGATATATGAATATCGCCGGTGCAATTCCTACACGATCAAGAATTAGATATACGTAGTGAGAAACATAGAATAATTATCAGAGAGCCCGTTCCTGACTGGTCTTTATTCGCTCGACAGAAAGTATTACGGTTACGAGACAAATGTTACGAGGACGATGAGTATGAAAAGAGATTGGTGGAATAGAAATGTCAATGTAATAAAGAACGACTATTATTGGATGAAGAAAATCGCAGATAAAAGCCAGCGTTAGTGCATGTGCATTAAGATTCCCGCGGGTTGTGAAAAGTGAGTCGCACTGCTGATTAATGACAATATATGAATGGAGTTTTGTGATAAGAATCTTGCACTAAAACTGTTTTTCGATAGAAAGACACGGTAATGTAAAAGCGAACACCGCGTTCAACGGTGAGTTTGCGACGAACAACAAAGAGTGTGAACACTAAGAAATTGAAATATACCCATACACCGATTTGCGCGAGTGATACGAACAGCACGTCATCGAGTCCACATTGATGTCGCTCAAAGAGTTTTAGGAACGCGACAGCGGATGGGCATTGTCACGTATATTAAATTTGACTACCAATGTGAACAAACTAAATCCCATGCGCGAGGGATGCCATATCAAAGTGCCGTGGGAAATAGCGACGAAACGAGCAGTGATCAATGTGCGTACGACGGATAATGCGTGCTTCGCGTGGTCGCTGCTTTCCGGCTGAAAGAAATGCGAATCGGGAATCGTCGTATTCGCTGCAACCGCACTCACGAGCGTGGCGCACTTCGTCGCACATTCACAGCTAAGGTTTTTGTAGGCGATCGGATGACGGGTGGCGTTAAACGAAACGTGACAGAAATGCGTCTTCACGCGGCCGCTCTTAAGGGCGGCACATAATCACAAAATAATAGTTGGGCGCCAGGCACGAGCGAGCGTGTTACTCTTTCTAGAAGTTACGCGATATTTCCTTTATGCCATTTTTAATGAGCTGCGAATGTCGACGGGCTCTCAACCGGTCAGCCTTGGAAATGGCAGAGGGGGCGGTTCGCGGTCGAGGATAGCAGATCGTTTGGAGGAGCGAATAAGGGCGAGAATAAAGTACACACGAGTCAACAATGACAAAAGTAACAAATATATTAAATAAGTCTTCGACTTGCATTTACATTTGGCGATACAATCGACACATAAGTTCTACTTGAGCACGATAACGGGCTCAAGCAGGCCCCGAGACTTTACGCTGGACGTATCAACTTCGTTAGATTCTCGCGACACGAGCTCACGCCACACAGAGATGCTCTCGCGAATTATGCGAACAATACCTCAACGCCTCGCAAATACTAAGGAATTCGGCAACGATGGTAGCGTGGACACGGCGTGATCTCGTGCGCGCTCGCGGGGTCTCGCGCCGCTCAGCTGAGATGCAGAGAAGGCTCGAATACGTGCAAAATCGCTACACAGTCTCGATACGACAGAATACGCACAATTATCAATTGCTATTATAAATTGTCGTTAATGGCTATGACACACAGGACAATAGACATGCAAATCTTACGTTACAGACGCTCGAGACGACACGATACGCGACAATACTACGGTACGGAACTTCGACGCAACATATGATCCGCGATAAAAGAAACCGACAACGAGTGACGAGGCTGTGGCCTTGGCGGACGCAGTAGGATGATCCCAACGACAAGGGCCGGGAGGCGACACGCGTACTTGAAATCTCCGAAAATCTACCGTACGGCAATGTCACGTGCACTCATTATCCTACACCCGACAGAATTCCGATAAAATTACGCCTCCCGGACGCAGAAACCGGCGACTTTACAACTGTGACGCTTGTCTCACCGTGACTCCCTCGCAGGTGCTCGTCCGGGTCGTCCTTGGAAGGCTCTCGTTGCTTGTACGCCCTGCGTCCTCTCACGTACCTTTGCCAAGCGGGCCACAGCTCAAGTGCCGGGCGCTAATCCTTCGGGCGCACGCAGGGCTCGTTATCCCTGCGAGGGGGTCTTATCGCGCCTGATTGACTCCGCGGCTCCGCTAATCGGGGAACCGCGTCATGCCCGTGTCGCATGTCCTGGCGCGCGAAATTCGAGAGATCGTGGGAGTCTTTTTCGGGCCGCCTCGTGGCCTCGAGGTGCCTATTCTGGGCTCTCGCCGTCCTTGGGGCGTAGAGTGGCCTTCCCCGTCATGTCGTTCCACTCTCGGTCCGCTTTGCGCCTGGAAGAGGGTGCGATAGGAAATGCCTTGCGACAATAAAAAGGGCGTAATAATGATGGATATCACCTGCGTGCAACCCGGGGTCAGTGTCGTGCGCCTCCGGTGGGTCCGTCAGCAACGGTCGTCTCTTGACTCCCAATCCTGATCGTTCTTCCTCCTCTTCTCTCCTGTGAGGTGACGTCATTCTGTTAAGGTCGCGGGAGTCGTCGGCCTCTGTAACTCTCGGTACGGGAATACACAGAAACGGGAAAACGAAAACGGCAACGCGGAACGCGTAAGGTACGCAAACAACGTCGCGGAAAAAGCGCAGGTGCGTCCGCCCCCCCAAAATGTGAGAGGACTCAGGACGCTAGATTGCACTGTTCGGTCAGGCCATGCGGCCCTTATGACGGACGGAAAACGTCACGTCACACTGCATTACACGACAGTGTTGAATCTCGTGGATATCGAATTTCCAATGACATTAAAAAGCATTTGCAGATTTGAACGTTTAAATATCAATCAACGTATACGGCATCGAGAATAAACAAATCTTTTCTCTGCGGCTCAGTGACAAGAAGGAGAAACACGTCAACGTGCTGTACATGCAAGATCCACGCGACGACGATGTTGGGCATTTTGCGTGGATATAAAATCTCCCGTCTCGTGAGAGCGCACATTACTAGGAACAAGAAGAAGAAATTTTTTGCGATTGATAAGTACACGTGAAAATATTATTATAATTTTCCATCTTACTAATAAAATAATGGTAATAGTTACAATTTTTGTTTTTTTTCAGATGCTTGCACTACTTCAGTACGAACGAAAAATTGCAGTCGCACGCAATAGACTGTGGGAAAATGAACGACTGCGCTATCCAACTGCCGATCGTGGACGACAAGTGAATATGGGAACCATTGCAATAAGGAGCGCGTCCATTCATCGTCTACGCTGACTTGGAGTGCGTTCTACGAAAGACGGAACCCGACATGGAAGATGTGTCGTCGTATACATATCAACAGCACGAGGCATTTAGTATACTACATGCGATGTTAGTACGACGTTATCGTCATATCGGTTCCGTCGCGATGAAGACTGTATGTAGTAGTGAAGACTGTATGGCGTAGTTCGCGCGACAACTCCAAGACTTGGTATATCGTGTAAAAAATATTGTACCTATCAACATGCCCATGGAAACGTTGTCAATGGAAAAGAACAATGGGAGGTGTACCGTAGTGCGACGCGTTGCTACACTTCCGAGAAACTGTTCGCGTCGGACCATACGCGGGTACGCGATCATTGCCATTTCACCGATAAATACCGATCCAGCGCATTCAAAAATTGTAATTTAAATTATAAAAATTTATTATATTCCGATCGTTTTTATAATCTATCAGGTTACGACGCGAACTTTATAATTAAGGAAATTTCTATCGCGTACGATGGATATGTAGATGTGTTATCAATAACCAAAGAAAAACATATTTCGTTCACTAAACATGTTAAAGATACCGCCGAGAAAGCAGACGCATAAAAATGCATAAAATTATGGTTCATCGATTCATTTAAATTTCTCAGTACAAGCCTTGATAATTAGCGTCGTTTCTAAGCAGGGACAAATTAAAAATCATACGTTTCGAATTTTTAACACTATCGGATGAAGAAATTGAATTACTGATTCATAAAGGTATCTTTCTGTACGAGTACATTGATTGCGTCGAAAAATTGCAGCACACGAGCTTATCCACGCGAATCATTTTACAGTTCGTTAACGGGCGATACAATATCCGAGAGTGATTACGCTCACGCTACAAACGTATGGCAGCGATTCTCCATCCAAACGCTCGGCGAGTACAGTGATCTGTACTTAAAATCGATGTCTTGTTACTGGCCAACATTTTCGAAAATGTCCGCGAAAGTTGTGTCGCAAGTTACGGTCTCGATCCCGCACATTATTACATCTTACCTGGTTTCACGTAATATCACGGACATAATGTTAAAATATACGTGCATAAAATTTGAATTACTCACCGACATTGATATGATCATGTTCATCGAGCGCGGTATACGCGGCGGCCTCAGTCAATGTTCAAGCAGATACACGCAGGCTAATAACAAGTACATGCGTTCGTACGACTCGGAATCGTCATCATACTTGATGTATTACGTTAACAATTTATATGAATGGGCGACCATTGCCATACGCCGAATTTCGATGGGTCGAAGACGCTGCGAACTTTGACGTGAGCACGATCGTTCTGGATTCACCCACCAGTTACATTTCTCGCAGTCGATCTCGAGTATTCGCAGCATCTACACAACCAACATACTGATCTACCTTTCCGTCCGATGCGCGATAAGCCGCCCGGAAAGAGCAAGGCTAAACTTCTAGCAACGCTGTACGATAAACAGCGTTACATCATCCACTGCTTGCAGCAATGTACTTGTCACGGTCGCGTAACAAAGATCCATCGGCTGCTACAATTCGCGCAATCTCTATGGCTTCGCGATTATATTAAACTCAATACAAATTTCAGAACTCGCGCAAAAAATGATTTCGAGAAAAATTTATATAAATTACAACAACAAAAATGAACAACGCGGTATTCGATAAAACTATGGAGAATGTGCGCAATCACGTCGACGTAAAATTATTAACAAAATGGGACAGTCGGTACAGCGCGGAGGCAGTAATCGCAAAACTGAATTTTTACAGCCGTAGCGTCTTCGCGGAAAATTTTATCGCCGTCGACAGCGCAAACTCGAGGTGAAGTTCAACAAGCCGATTTACATTGGGTATGTGTATCCGCGACATATCGAAAGTCTGCTTGTACGAATTTCATGAGTATTGTTACCACTGTTTCGCGACAATTATGTACATCAACACGGACAGTTTTATATATCGCGTCGAATACGAGGACATTTACAAGACTATGAAACGCGATATCGCTAGATTCGACATGAATGATTATCCGATGGACAACGCGTACGATATGCCTCTCGTGTACAAAAAAAGTACTTGGTCTGATAAGGGATGAAAATAATGCTGCGATAATGACCGAATCATTGATCTCAGAGCGAAGATGTACGCGGTGAGCGTGGATGGTAAGAAGGACACTAAAAAGGCGAAAGGCGTAAAAAGTAACATGGTAGCGCGAATGATAACGTTCGACGATCACATTTACGCGCGGTGTTTGAACGAAGAGATTGAAAATCGCTCTGTATGACGACAAACGACATCCTACCGGACGGAGACGTTACTATGAGGACATTGATAGATACTTTTGTAATATTTTATATATATATATATATATATATATATATACATATATTATATATACATATGTAAATGTTTA
>JAANIC010006807.1:62420-128390 GCA_017607545.1 Acromyrmex charruanus
ATATGTAAATGTTTATATTACTATTATGTTTTTTACATTTTTATGTTTTCATATATTATATATGTATATCTATTATTATGCTTTATGTATTATCTTAATTTGTATTTTGTGTATGTTTTTCTACATTTTTTAAATAGTTTCATACAGTGTACATGTTACCATTATATTACTATTATGTACTATTATCATTATAATTTACACTTCATGCATATTTTTTACATAGAAGTATTACTGTTATGTTTTATGTAATACTATTTATTATGTATTACTATTATTTTTCATTTCATGTATCGTATATTTATATATTTATATATTTTATATTTGTATACTCCAAAACGAAGATGGAAGGGTTAATAAGAAATATATATTTTACACGTTTATATACTTATATTGTTACATCTATACAAAATATATGAGTCAAAATTTTATCAAATAACATTGTTTTTGCGTATCCATGAATTGTGCGATCTATCGAATCCCAGCCACTTGACGTACAACTTATCTCTCTTCTTGCGCAGTACTTTCTCCACGAGATACATGTCCGGATCAATAGCGCGATGCAACTCGTGCTCGTAGAACGCTCCAACGACAGATTTTCTGCGATAGTCCTTGAGTAAATAGATTACGAGATTGGTACGCTACACCTTAACGATCGTAAACTCCTCGGTGATCCAATTTGGCGTGTAATCATTCTCAAAAATCGTCTTGTACTTGCTCATGCGAATCGAATCGGCTACTTTGAATTTTGCAGGACCCGCGATTTTTATCGTGCTGTACACTGTGTCCAAAAGTCTTTCGACGATCGCGGGAGTTATGTCGGCGGGGCGCATGCGCGATGCTTGCGCGCGTTGTAATCTAACACGAGACGCGGCATCTCGTCGACCCACTTGTAATTGCCGTTGAGCGTAAACATTTTCCACATGTCGTTCTTGAACGTGCGATTGAACTGCTCGTTCACTGACGCTTCCAACATCGAATACGTGGAATAGTGATTAACATTGTGTTTTTTCAACATTTTCTGCACACCAGCGTTGTAAAACTCTATCCCCATATTCGTTTGTAAACTTTTCGGACATCTTCCACTGTCTCGAACGATCTCAGCGATAGCATCAGCCATTCTCTCGCTTCCACTCTTGCTCTTGAGTGGTATGGACCACGCGTACTTGCTCAATACATCGATGACGATGAGTATGTAATAGTGGCCTCCGTTAAGCCCAAGTACGGGTGCATCTCAACGATATCGGCCTGTCACAGATCGTCGTATCTACTCGTATTTATTCTGTTGATTCATTTATTCCTTCTTTTCTTCACTCATATCACGTTACGCTTTCCGACATTGTAGTGGTCTATCTTTCTCTAACATGCGAGTTCTTATTACCTACGCATTTTTGGAGAGGGTAGGGCGACGACGGACGGCGGCAGCGGTGGCGGTGGCGAGTGGCGACGATAAATGGCGACAGCGACGGCCGCGGCGGCGGTGAGTGGCGGCGGTGAGTGACGAACAAAATAAGGAATGCATAGCGGAATGTCATCATGTTTATTTAATCCATCGACCAAGGTCATCTGTTTAAACGCCGACCGAGAACCTTTCCCCGCCTTCCCCTATCTTCTCTACGCCTTCCCCTCCGCGTTCGCAAGTACCCCCCGTGTCCCCCCCCCCTCAGAGAACCTGAGTTAGAACTCGCCTATTATAATTACTGTATATGAGATGTTTTATAAGAAACGCGATCATTCTTTTTAGCATTCAAAGAGTTATGAATGTTTAAAACAAAACCGTAAGTCAGATACACTTTAAAAGTTTATTATTATCTTAATTATAAAATTATTATTACCTTTTACTATCAAATGTTTTTTACTATCACATAAAAGACTTCCTTTTGTAGTAGAAAAAGAAGTGAAATAATTGCAAATGTGTTTATTCGTCTGCAAAGAGAGAGAGAGAGAGAAAGAGAGAGAGAGAGAAAGAGAGAGAGAGAAAGAGAGACAAGAAAGGTAAAAAAGGATAAGAATGATATGTGAGAAGATAAATGTTNGAAGGGGAGAGGGAGAGGAAGGGAGGAGATGATAATGATGATGATGATATGATATTTATTAGCTTCTATAGCTACGTAAAATTCATTACATAAAATATAAAGGGGGATTTTAACATATTTCGTCATCCATGATCAGGTAGAGTCATCAGAGAGAATCGAACTGAGTTGAAAAGTTATCTACTATTTTGCAGTTTACGCAATAGTTAACGAGAAATTAATGTTTAAAGATAGACGAATACGTTCGTCCGCCCGGCCTACTACTGCCGGAAGAACAGCCTACCGTCCAATTGCATAGCGCGCCGCGACTGGGCCGCAAAGAGCGGGGATAGCTTGGCAGGCTCGCCGTTCAAGTTTAGTGGCTCGCGGTCGCTTCCCACTCTCCGCACGCCAAGCTAACGATGGCGGATATTCGGCACTTTAGAAATAATATCTTGAAAATTGGGAAATGATCAAGAACTCTTCGAAAACTCTGTTTAGTTCTAAAGCGTGCACATACACAGGCTGTTGCAGATACATATTAGGCAGTACGATGGGTTGCACGGCAACTTTGCAGGGATCGGTGTAGTTCAGTATAGATAATGACGATGACTTTATAACATAAATTTTATAATATACAGACAAATGCTACATTACTTCTTTTACACTCAGAGTAAAGTTTTTTTCGATTCAAAGAAATATTTCTTTGCTATACGATTAAAGAAAAAATTTCTGATTTGAATGTCATTTCTTTGATCTGAACATAACTTTCTTAAATCAAATAATGTTTCAATTAAAGAAATGACATTCAAATCAAAGAAATTTTTTTCTTTAACCAAACAGCAAAACAACATTTCTTTAAATCGAAGAAACTTTTCGCGAGATGTATAATAATATTATACAATTGCTGTTTTATAATGTTTT
This sequence comes from Acromyrmex charruanus, assembly GCA_017607545.1. Lineage (NCBI taxonomy): Eukaryota > Metazoa > Arthropoda > Insecta > Hymenoptera > Formicidae > Acromyrmex > Acromyrmex charruanus. The sequence continues at coordinate 65,354 of JAANIC010006807.1, forward strand.
AATTTTTTATGTGATCATTTGATGAAATTTATGCGGGTGTCCGAACTTCCATGAGCGGTAATGTACATGCAGAAAAGCATTCATTCTAGTGCTAAGAGGGGACGCAATTTTCATTCTTCTTCGTTAAAGAGTAACGATTATCTTTACAAAGAATATTTTCTTGATAATAATTTTAAAATACACTTATTATTTACTTGAAACAAATAATATTTATGTAACATTTTTCTGTATGTACATGTGTACGCTTTAGAACGAACTAAACTGAGTTTTCGAAGAGTTCTTGATCATTTCCCAATTTTCAAGATATTATTTTTAAAGCGCCGAATATCCGCCATCATTAGCTTGGCGCGCAGGGAATGGGAAGCGGCCGCGAGTCACTAAACTCGAATGGCGCGCCTGCCAAGCTATCCCCGCTCCTCGCGGTCCGCTATGCGATCGGTGGGGACGATAGGCTGTTCTTCCGGCAGTAGTAGGCCTGGCGGACGCACATATTCGTCTATCTTTAAATATTAATTTCTCGTTAATTATTGCGTAAACTGCAAAATGATAGATGACTTTTCGACTCAGTTTGATTCACTCTACCTGCTCATGATGAGTGACGAAATATGTTAAAATCACCCTGTATAAAATTAACACAATGTCATGGCTTATTTCCGGCTTTAATTAAATTAACTTTGAATTAATATATTATAAAATACGTAAAACAACAAAAAATGTGGTTATAAATTCAGAAATTATAAAACAAAGAGCATAAGAAACCACAAACACAAGTTATCAATTGTGATATTTAATTATTATTGCAACCAAAATTGATTATTACAATAAACTAATAATATTAAACGTTTCGGCCACAATTTGGCCATCTTCAGTAAATGACTAAAATTCTTCTAACGCAGTGTTACATCCAGTTGAAATAAAATTCAATCGTCGTGTGTTATGATTGTAAAACGTGTTTACTTCTAATAGACGTTGCTTCGTGAGACGTCATATCATGCAAAGTGTAGAACGAGAATTTCCAAATTCTAATTTAAAATAATTTATTAAAACATTAATATCTTTTGATCGGAGTAAAAAACAAAAGAGTCATTACCTGTTTTACAGCAGAATTATAACGATGAATCACAAGTATAAACATTGCACAGATAGAAATTTGTCGTGACATTATGTGTTGTTCTTAGTCGTATCATATATTTTACCGCTATTTATATCCATGAGTCAACAAAGTTCTAGAATTATTTATTAAGTGCGAGAGAGATTTTTTTTTAGAAGAGGAAGATAAATATCAGGCAAACCTTCCGTGTCGCTTTGTTTATTGATACCACTAGTTTGGTGGTTCTTTTATATGTATCATTTCTGAAATTCTTTGTTTCATTAATGATTGTTCTGTATCTAAAATTCTTATGTTATCCCAATCCAATTCATGCATTTCATTCAAACGGTGACGTGAAACAACAGATAATTCGGAAGTAGGTTTCTTTATATCGGTCTTATGCTCTTTAATACGAGTTCTTAATTTTCTCTTAATTTGGCCAACATACGAAGCTTCGCAGTTTAAACAATTAATTTTGTAAACCACTCCACAATGGTCATCCTTAAGCAAGGGATCTTTTCCAGTTTTTATGAATATATTCAATTTATTCATGGGTTTATAAGCTATATCAAACCCATGAATGTCTCTAAGTTTTTTAAATTTTTCCGAAACACGTTTTACAATCATAACACACGACGATTGAATTTTATTTCAACTGGATGTAACACTGCGTTAGAAGAATTTTGGTCATTTACTGAAGATAGCCAGATTGTGGCCGAAACGTTTAATATTATTAGTTTATTATAATAATCAATTTTGGTTGCAATAATAATTAAATATCACAATTTATAACTTGTGTTTGTGGTTTCTTATGCTCTTTGTTTTATAATTTCAGAATTTATAACCACATTTTTTGTTGTTTTACGTATTTTGGAATTACACGAGCATTAACATGTGTACGATAGAGAACTTTTTTGAGTTCAGAACTTTTTAGATTTAATTTTTTTGGAATCAATAGATGTTGTTTACTCAAGAAATTTATTAAAAGAAAATGAATATTAACACACGAGTAAAAATATATTTTTTGAAAACTTGTCTAAAAGAACGGCTTATTCCTACACATTTGTACAAGTTCATACGCAATGATAATAACAGATTGTTCTACTCTTCGGAAGAAAGAATTAACAGACTTAAACTCAATTTCATTTTTAAATACTTGCGAGTTGAAGTACAAGACGCTTATAATCATTTGAAGCATATTAAATCCAAATTATTTAGCTTATACAGACTATTGAAAAATTTACCTAACAATATTGCTAATTCTTTCTTCCGAAAACAAGAAATTAATTTTAACATTGTGTGGCAGAAAGAACATAATAGAATTAACAAGAAAATTAATAATTTGCGCATGAAACATAAGGCTAGAGAAATATCTAAGATTAAGAACATCAATTACGATGTAATACAACGGTCGGTCTCTGAAATGAGTTGCGATACCGTCCGTGCACCTTCGATTTCTAAAAAAATATCCAATAATAATATGATAGCTAATAAAACAAGTTTAAGTCATAATATTGACATTGATCCTAATTGCTTTAATACAAATTTTAACATTTCTAATACCAACGAAAAATGGCTAAATCTTAGTAATGTCGAGATCTCAAATAAAGCCAAAGTAGTATTGCAATTGGGTCAAGGATTTAATTTACCGAATAAATTGACCAGCAAAGAAAAGATTACACGTGAATTTATAAAAACACGTCGAACACAATCTGTTCAAAGCAGACGAGGAAATGTGTAAATCTGTTAGGAATGAAACATTCCAAATTTTAAAGTCAATTAACAATCGGGATACTGAATCGTTTGAGAATAAAATTATACATGAAGGTGTAAGGGAGGTTAAACGACTCATCTCAGAGAATCCAGATATTTTAATCACGAAAGCGGATAAAGGAAACATCACGGTAATTATGAATCGGGAAAACTATCAGGAAAAGATGTATGAAATTCTCAATGATCAGACTACATATAATTTAATAAAGAAAGATCCTACGAATAAAATAACTACTGAAATTAGTAATTTATTAAAAAATTGGAAAAACAAAGGGTATATTGACCCAATCGTATATAAAAAATTATATGTGTCTGATGGTGAGCTTCCGAGATCTTATGGACTGCCAAAAATTCACAAAGAAGGTCATCCACTAAGATTAATTGTTAGTTGCATTAACAGCGCTTTTTATCCACTAGCGACCTTCTGAAAAGAAATTATCGACGATTGTAATAATAATAATTTTAGTTACGTAAAAAATAGTTATGATTTGGTTGATAAACTTAATGGAAAGGTAATCGAAAGAAATTTTAGTATTATATCAATTGACGTGGTCTCCATGTACACTAACATTCCGACGAATTTAGTATTGAAAAGCATCGAACGTAGATGGAATTGGATTGAAAATAGGACTTCGATTCCTTTACAGGAGTTTATTAAGGCTGTTACGATTATAATTAACTCCACATTTTTTAGTTTTGATAAAAAAATATTTAAACAGATTTTTGGCATGCCAATGGATTCCTTTATCCCCGATACTAGCGAATATAGTTTTACAAGACTTAGAACAAGAAATTATTACTACAAATAATATTATCTTGCCGTTTTGTCCGCGTTATGTTGATGACATTGTGTTAGCTGTACATGAAGAAAAGGTTGAGGAGGTTCTAGAATTATTTAACTCATATCACGATAGACTTCACGGTTGATTTTGGCGATGTAAATGGCATTAATTTTCTAGACGTAAAATTAATGATTCGAAGGATGTATAATCTTCGATGTATAAAAAACCGACCAATTCGGGAAGATATTTAAATTGTTTTTCGAATCATCCATTAGCACATAAAAGAGGAGTAATCATTGGGCAGTTTGATAGAATTGTATTGTTGTCCATCCCAAATTTCATGAAAAAAACATTTCGGAATTAATTCACACTATTCTAAATAATGGATATCCTCTCAAATTCATATTTTCAACAATTAACAATAGAATAAAGACTTTGAGAAATAGAACTAATCTAGATAAAAATCGCGATAATAATAATAATGAATATGTTTCTAATAAGAAAAAATTTTTCACGGTACCATACTTAAGCAAGGTTTCGGAAAAATTTAAAAAACTTGGAGACATTCATGGGTTGATATAGCTTATAAACCCATGAATAAATTGAATATATTCATAAAAACTGGAAAAGATCCCTTGCTTAAGGATGACCATTGTGGAGTGGTTTACAAAATTAATTGTTTAAACTGCGAAGCTTCGTGTGTTGGCCAAATTAAGAGAAAATTAAAAACTCGTATTAAAGAGCATAAGACCGATATAAAGAAATCTACTTCCGAATTATCTGTTGTTTCACGTCACCGTTTGAATGAAATGCATGAATTGGATTAGGATAACATAAGAATTTTAGATACAGAACAATCATTAATGAAACAAAGAATTTCAGAAATGATACATATAAAAGAACCACCAAACTAGTGGTATCAATAAACAAAGCGACACGGAAGGTTTGCCTGATATTTATCTTCCTCTTCTAAAAAAAAATCTCTCTCGCACTTAATAAATAATTCTAGAACTTTGTTGACTCATGGATATAAATAGCGGTAAAATATATGATACGACTAAGAACAACACATAATGTCACGACAAATTTCTATCTGTGCAATGTTTATACTTGTGATTCATCGTTATAATTCTGCTGTAAAACAGGTAATGACTCTTTTGTTTTTTACTCCGATCAAAAGATATTAATGTTTTAATAAATTATTTTAAATTAGAATTTGGAAATTCTCGTTCTACACTTTGCATGATATGACATCTCACGAAGCAGCGTCTATTAGAAGTAAACACGTTTTACAATCATAACACACGACGATTAAATTTTATTTTACTTGATGGAACACTGCGTTTAAGAATGTTCTTACAATTATAACACACGACGGTTGAATTTTATTTCAACTGGATGTAACACTGCGTTAGAAAAATTTTAGTCATTTACTGAAGATGGCCAGATTGTGGCCGAAACGTTTAATATTATTAGTTTAATGTAATAATCAATTTTGGTTGCAATAATAATTAAATATCACAATTGATAACTTGTGTTTGTGGTTTCTTATGCTCTTTGTTTTATAATTTCTAATATATTATAATTAACAAACGTTTCGGCTTGCAAAGCTTTCCTCAGTGCTAGATCGCAGAAATCCAAAATCCTTAAATTAATGTACAAAGAATAACGGATACAATGAAAATTTAAAAACCATCAATGGTGAAGTGTCAAAATATAAAAAAAATATTTAAAAAAATTTCGAACGTCAATAAGTATCCCGCCAGATGACAATAAGGTAGGAACATTTGGATACATCAGTCAATAGTAGATTAATTATGTTTATCGATAAAGATAGATTTACCAAATTCCTCAGTTAAGATCGAGAATTCAATTTATCACAGACTTGTATAATATGATTTGAAAATTCTTTAGTTACGAGTATTTTATGATATTCTGTAAATCAAATAGATTTATTAAGATAATAAATTATTAGTAAGAATAAGAGATACAGAATCAAATAATAACTTATGATAATTTATATAAAATACTATAATCTAAACTCTCAATCAAATATTCAGTTAAGTACATTAAAGATACTGATTGTTATTTGTTTGAAAATTAACTGATGTGAAGTGTAGGTCAAATAAAAGTAAGTCAATAAAATCGAATATAAAAACAAGTCTGTTCATAACTGTGAACATTTCTTTTAATCCATTAGAACAAACTAACAAAAAATGATTCGTCAATTTATGTGAGACAAGCATTCCTGCATATGTAAGAGATTTATTACAATTGGGTAGCAATTTCTTCCAGATTCCAACAATAAAGAGGAATCAATCAGGGAATTCATCAAGGATATTAAGAGCTGCTCCAATTGCAATAACTTGATTGATATTGAAAATTTAGAACATCGCCATTCCGAAATTCCATCAGTTTTTCCATAACAATTCACATTTAAATAATCATGAAAAATTAATAAGATGATGAAGTGAACGACACAATGGTGTAATAATAACAAAGATATACTTTTCACACAAACGGACAAGGGTAACGTAATCATGGATATGACCTTTTATAATGAGGTTAATGAACTATTTAAAGATTCTGATACATATTTGGTGGTTAAAAAATCCGGCAATGGTAATTGAAAGAAATCTGAATAATATGTTAAAAAAATGGCATCAGGAGAGATTCATTTCGGATAAGGAATTTTGGAGTCTTAGGTCAAGTGATTCTATCTTGCCGAAGACATATGCTTTACCAAAAATACACAAGGAAGGCATTCCCTTTAGAATTATTATTTCTTCAATCAACACAGCTCTATATTCATTAGTTGGTTTTTTGCAAGATATTATCTCTAAGAATATCCCTTCTGCAAAGAGTAAAATAAAAAATAGTTTTGAATTTCACAATAAATTAACTGGAATGATGATTGACAAAACGGAGATAATGGTTTCATTAGATGTTACTTCTCTGTTCACTAATATTCCATTGAATGTTGTGCTGGATGGATTGGTGGGATTCCATTAAAGGTGCCACAAACATACCAAAGAATGAATTCATTAATATTTGTCTTAACATCGATATATTTTACTTTTAATGGGATTATTTACAAACAAACTTTTGGCACACCTGGGTTTCCCCCTTTCCCCTATCATTTCTGACATTGTCATGAATGATTTGGAAGAGAGAGTATTAAATTCTTTACAATTTCGGGTTTTTGCATACTTTAGATATGCTGATAATATCTTTATGATTGCACCTAAAGATAAGGTCACTCAAATTTTAAATTCATTTAATCAACAGCATGATAAATTTAAATTCACTATTGAATATGAGGAAAATCATTGTCTGAATTTTTTTGGATTTATCAGTTATCAATAAAGACAATACTATCATTTTAGATTGGTATTATAAAAAAACATTCTCTAGTAGTGTTTGTCGTTCTATTCGAATTATTCCGCATGTCAGATAGGGACCATATACAGCTTAGTTGATAGAGCGATTTTATTATCAAATTCTGCATTCTATTATATAATAAGAACATAGAATTTATAATAAAGAATTTGAATAACGATTATCCTTTAGGAATGATTTTTTATTATATTAACAAAAGGATTAAAAGTTTGGCTTGTAGAAAATCCACGATGGTTAATAATACCAGCTTAGATAACGTTGACACTAATGAAGTTTTGAGAGAGATAATGGTTTTCCCATATATAAGATCTATTTCTAATAAAATTACTAAGTATATTAATAAATCCAAAAACATGATTGGCTATAGGTGCTTAAACAAGCTCAATAAATTTATCAAAGTTTATGAAGATAAAAATCAACATGATAGAATAATAATGTCATATATAAAATAAACTCTAATAACTGCGATGCATCATATGTTTGCCAAATGAAGAGACAATTGCAAACAAGAATTCAAGAACATTGCAATAATATAAAATTAGACCAGTCCAAATACTCAGTAATCTTGAAACATATCACGGAAACTAATCATGACTTCGATTGGGAAAAAGTTAGTACTCTTGATTTCGAAAAGAAATATCATAAAAGAAATATTTCTGAAATGATACATATTAAAAAACAAAAAAACGGTTTAAATTTAATGAAAGATACTGAGTTATTGGATAACTCTTATTTTAACATACTTGACGATATACGAGAACATAAATGTTCACAGTTTTGAACAGACTTGTTTTTCGATTTTATTGACTTACTTGTATTTGACTTATACTTCACATCAGTTAATTTTCAAACGAGCAATAATCAGAATCTTTAATGTACTTAACTGAATATTTGATTGAGAGTTTAGATTACAGTATTTTATATAAATTATCGTAAGTTATTATTTGATTCTTTATTTCTTATTTTCACTGATAATTTATTATTGTAATAAATCTATTTGTTCTATATATCATAAAATACTCGTAACAAAAGAATTCTCAAATCGTATGATACATGTCTGGCAAACTGGATTCTCAATCTCAACCGAGGAATTTGGCAAATCTATTTTTATCGATAAACATAATTAATCTACTGTTGACTGAAGTATCCAAATGTTCCTACCTTATTGTCATCTGGCGGGATACTTATTGACGTTCGAAATTTTTTAATACTTTTTAAATATTTTTTTGTATTTTGACATTTCATTAATGGTTTTTAAATTTTCATTTTATCCGTTATTCTATGTGCATTAATTTAAGATTGTATTTCTGCGTTCTAGCACTGAGGAAGGCTTTGTAAACCGAAACGTTTGTTAATTATATTAATTCAAAGTTAATTTAATTAAAGCTCGAATAAACCATGACATTATGTTAATTTTTAAGATAATATACAAGCATTTTATATATAGAATACTTATAACAATCTCCCAAGTAACATCTTAATATTTATCCATTTCAATATACTATCCTACTCTACTCTATCTTCCATTACTATTTGAAATTTACATCACAAATATAATAACAAATATAATAACAAATATAATAATATAATAACATATATTAAATGAATTACTTATAATAACTTATAGTTGACTCTTATAGTTGCTTCACGCTGCTTTCATATTCTTATACTCTTCTGCCTCTTTTTCTAATATATTGTATCAACATTTTCTTAAATTTGCGCAGATTTTGCTGCTTTTTTATCTCATTTAACAAATCGTTAAATATTTTTAATCCATCATGCCATATTTTTTGCTCCTCTCTAATTCTAGATTTATCTATATATATATATATATGTTTCCTTTGTGTCTTGTCTCTGTGTATTGTACAGTTCGACTATTGCCACTTAAATACCGTAGACATATCCCATTCGCTATCTTATAAACTAACTGACATACATTATATTCAATTCTTTCTTTTATTGACATGAATTGTAAGGCTTGAAGCATATTCACTATTCTTTCTCTTTTGTCGCGTTTCGATATAATTCTCATACTTTGGTTTTGTAATTTTTGTAATCGCCGCTAATCAGTCGCTCCTAAGCCGATAAATATTGACGCACAATAACAGTACAACTATCATTCTATATATAATACATTTCACATTACATGACAAATTCCTACTAATCCTTCGCATTACACTTAATTTCGCCCTTGCTTTTTTACTAATGTAATCTACATGCGCTGAAAAAGTCAGATTTTTGTAATAACTCCTAGATATTGATTTCACTCACTATTTCTAATATAAAACCCTGCAATTTAACTTTCACATGATCTTCAACAGTTTTTTTTTCTAATTTCCTTTATTAACATTACCTTGATTTTATTTACATTTGTTGTCAATCTATTTATTTCTAACCATTTTTCAACTTTTACTATTTGTTCATTTAACCTGTCACTTATCTCATTATTCGCATTACTCGTTGTATAGATCAGTGCATCATCCGCAAATAATCTTATTGCACATTCATCATTTATAATCTTTGTTATATCATTTATATACAGTAGAAATAATAATGGCCCCTAAACAGATTCTTGCGATACTCTTAACTTTAACAGCATTAGACATCTTTCCATTAAATTTAACTATTTGAGTTCTATTGTCTAAGTAACTTTTAAATCAACTTAGAACTATTCCTTTTAGCCAAATCTCTAGTTTTTATATCAAAATTTCTCTGTCAACCACTTCAAAAGTGGCTCTCCTTAAGTCTAAAAATTATTCCTATCGTCTCTATTCCTATCCCTCTCCTATTACTCATTTCCAGCTTGATATAATTCATTGCAACGCTATTTCACACTAATGCTTCTCTCTGAATCTTGATTGACATTTTTCTAATAAATTATTGCTCTCCAAATATATCACCAATTGTTTATATACCATTATCTCAAGTAGTTTTTCATATGCTGGTAATTTATTTATTGGCCTAAATTCGTCAATTTTCAATCCGTTCCTCGAACCTTTGGCACTGGAACTACAGTTGATTCTTTCCACTCACTAGGAAATACCACCATCTCAAGAGATCTATTCAAAATGTATGCTATCTCCGGCCACTTGTACTACTAACTTCAATATCTTTACCTTTTTCCGTTCTCGATTTATTGAGTAGCTTTCTAACTAAGTATTTTTTAAATTTCCTACTTCAATTTGTTCAAACTCTTCAAATATATTATCTATATATGTATATGTTATCCTGCCTGAACTTGTCTCTTCAGCATCATTTTTTCTTATCTACAAAGTAGTTACTAAATATATCTGCCATTTGTTTTATATTCCGTTTAATTTTACTACCATATTTTAGTTCTTTATATTCGGTGCTACTTTTATTCCTTTTCAACGTTTTTTTCAATACTTTCCATATCTGCTTTGGTTTATTCTTGCTCTTATCCGGTTTATTTTCCAAATTCGCTCTTTTAGTCTCATGCGCTTCTTTATAAGCCTTGTCTCTCTGTTTCATCATTCTACAGGATGCGTCACCAAAATCCGGACAAATTTCAATTTAAATTTTCCGCTATATTGTGCTTCCGCTAAAAGTTGTTGTTGGCGTCCGAGAAAGTCTGATGTTTCTAATAAACAGTCATATTCTCCAAATGGCGCGATGTTGAAACCAAGTGCGGAGTATAATTGAAGAGTCGCGATCATCGAAGGTCTTCGCGCTGGGTGCTCAGCAACGGAAATAATTTTTTGGATACCCGAGATCAACCGTTTATGACATTGTGGCAAAAGAACATTACGGCTTTATAACAGTCCAACGACAGTTCCAGTATGCCAGCGAGGAAGAGTCACTCGAAAGAACGCACCGTGAGAACTCCCGCAGTCGTTGAAAGGGTTCAAGCGCTGATTTCGGATGACTCAAGGCAATCGTTGCGAAAATTGCATCTATTGTTGGTGTAAGCGAGCCAACAATGCGTCGAATTGCTGAGGAGGGCCTTCGATACAAATTGTATTAAAGATACAACAGATGCTCTCTGAGGCTGTCAGGACAAGCCGAGTTGCTCGTCTCGGCTCCCATTCTGGCCTCCCAATAGCCCAGATTTAAATCCTTTGGACTACTACGTATGGAGCGACGAAAGGGTCACAAATAAGTCTCGGCATTCCAATGTGACGTTATTAAGGATTGTTATTGAGACAGTATTCGTCGGTATGGATAGCGCTACATTACAGCGTGCATGCGAACAGTTCAGACACAGAATAGAGGTCGTCATTCAATGGGGGATATATCTCTACAGGGATCCCCCAAGTGCCATATAAAAGGATTTTTTGTAATATTTAATTTTTCATTAAAAACATTCTATTTAAAGAACTTGTTCGATTTGTCCGGATTTTGATGACGCACCCTGTATATATAATATATATATATACGAGGGCAAATCAATAAGTACCCGTGTTTCAAGACAGGCGACTGATGCAAGTTGGCATTACCATAGTGTACTACCATCTTTCAAACGATATAAAACGCCATACAAAATTTCAGAGTGATTCATGCAATAATCTTGATTTGACAGCAATTCATAGTAAACGCGTTTGATGTTTTCCGATACAATGGAAAAAGAGCAATATCGATCCATGATTCGTTTCTTATTTTTGGATGGAAAAACGTGTTGAAAAAAATAAAAGCGAAGTTGGATGCCGTCTATGGGAACTCTTCACCATCTATGACAACCGTCAGATATTGATTCAACGAATTCAAATGTGGTCGTTCGTCTGTTTTTGATGAGGAGCGCCCAGGCCGCCCGTGGTTACTGAGGAAATCGTTGAAAAAGTCCACGACATGATTCTCGCTGATCGCCGAACGTGCATGAAGTAGCAGAGGCCGTAGGCGTGTCCCACGGAACGGCATTCAATATTTTGTATGATAACTTGGGAATGAAAAAGCTGTCAGCCCGATGGGTACCGCGATTACTCACGGTGGACAACAAGCGGATGCGGTTATTAATTTCAAAGCATGGTCGAATTGCGCTATGAATTGCTGCCGCATCCACCGTATTCTCCAGATTTAGCTCCCTGTGACTTCTTCTTGTTTCCAAATTTGAAAAAAATGGCTCGGTGGAAAGAAATTCACGTCGAATGAGGAGGTCATCGCCGAAACAGAGCCCTATTTTGTAAAGTTCGACAAATCGTATTTTTCTGAGGGGTTAAAAAAATGGCAGAAGTGGATCCTCCTAAATGGGAAAACTGTATCCTCCTAAAAGGGGATTACGTTGAAAAATAAAAAAAATTTTTGTGAAAAGCTTGCGTCTTCATTACCAACATGGGTACTTATTGATTTGTCCTCGTATATACATGTGTGTGTGCGCGCGCGCGCGCGTGTGTATGTGTGTGTGTGTGTGTTATTTCTTGTTGAAGCTTTACTTGTAAGCATTTTACATCAGAAATAAAAATTTTATAAATAAAATTAATATTTACTGTAATTAAAAAAGTAATTAAATATTGTAACATAAATATAGAAAAAAAGTATAAGAAAAAAAGAACTAAATTTTAACATGAACCATGCAAGAGCGTTCGAAGAAATAATGTATTTATTTTTACAATAGTTTAGGTTGACCAACAATGTTGGTTTCTTATATCTTTATAAAGAATTCATAATGTTTTTAATATTAAAGGTACACGAGTAAAGAATTCTTCAAGATAACTTAGATTTCGGTAGCGAACGTTTGCATGGAAACATTGAAACATATTATTCGTTTTAGCATTTTATGCTTACTCATACATTTAGAATTTTTTTATTATGATTTTAAGATGTATCATATCTGTAATACACAGTGCGACAAATATGTTCCCGAACACGAACCACATCTCAGCAACCAGTGGCGACATCTGTGCGTTCAAACATGCATTTTAAAGGTTGAACATTTTGCTATCATCTGTCAAAGTTTCATTCATTTTGGTTGACATATAACGAAGATATGACAGTTCATGTTAAACAAGATTTTGGTCGAGGTAGAAATTTTAATATGGAACAAAGAGCAGTGATTAAATTTAATGCAAAACTTGGTAAAAGTGCATCAGAAACATTCCGATCGATGCAACAAGTTTACGGCAGTCAATGTCTAGGTCGTGCAGCTGTTTTTGAGTAGCATAAGCGTTTTTTGGAAGGCAGAGAGACCCTTGAAGATGACAAAAAATCAGGACGGCCAATTTTGGTTCGAACACCCGAAATGATCGAAAAAGTATGTGATTTTGTTGCAAACGATCGCAATGCATCACTAAAAATGATGAAGGAGGCTTTAAATATCAGTAGAGAAACGATTCGAACCATATTACATGAAGATTTGGGTAAAACGAAGGTTTGTGCGAAGTTTGTTTCACACACATTAAGAAGCGATCAAAAATCAGCGAGAATGCAGCCGCAGAAAATAATCCAAACTTCCTAAAATTAATTGTTACGGGTGATGAAACATGGTGCTTTCAATATGATCCAGAAACTAAGCGTCAAAGTGTGGAATGGAAGTCAAAAAATTCACCACAAGCAAAAAAAGTACGAAAAGTTCCATCAAAAATCAAGACAATGCTCATCACATTCTTTGATAGCAAAGGTATTATCCACAAAGAGTTTGTTCCAACTGGCCAAACAATTACTGGTGCATATTATCTCGAAGTTTTAAAGCGATTGATGGGCAGAATTCATCGTATTCGCCCCGAATATCGTGATCCAGAAGATTGGTCTTTGTTGCATGATAATGCACCGAGTCACACTTCATTGATTGTCCGTCAATGTTTGGCTCGAAATCGTGTCTCTGTGTTAAACCATCCACCGTATTCACCTGATTTGGCCCCCTGCGACTTCTCATTATTCCCAAAATTGAAATTGAAATTGAAAGGACGCTTTTTTGATGACATTCCGACCATCCAATCAGCTTCTACACAGGCACTAGAGGCAATTCCGCAAACTGAGCTAGAACATGCATTTGAATCACTATTGAATCGCTGTAACAAGTGTATTGAAGCCAGAGGAGAATATTTTGAATAATAAAACCAAAAAATATGCATATTGTTGTTTCAATTATGATTTTCAGGCCCTGTCCGGGAACATATTTGTGTATATTTAATGTAAAATTTATTATATTATATATAATATATTAATATTAAAATAACAAACGTAACAAATTCTTCGGATTAAGTGAAAGAAACTCAGATTGCGTTGAGAGATGTGATGATGTACCGTTTTTGCATTCAATAATAAAAAATTACGTATACGCACTAACACATAGGTTAGAACCCTCCTTGCTATACTACTATGGAACAACTTCTGTTAAATAAAAGAATAAAATTTATAACTCTTAAAATATGAATTTTTTTCAAGTATCACATTGTAAATGTATGAAAATTTAAAAAATTCTGAAAGTTTATGAATATACTATATATAAAAAATTGTATGAAAATCTTTAAAAATCACTATGAAAAAATATTCTAACAAATATCTGAAATTATATTGAAAAATTCTCTGAAAAGCTCTGTAATGTATTCGAAAATACGGACATTTTCAGAAAAATTTTCGGAGAAATTTTTTTATCATGATATAACGTTATTTAGCTCTAACATTCTATTTCTCTGTTAGCTGCGTTACGATCTTATGTAAATAGATAATGTTTATGGTAACTTCTCTTCTTACGATCACGACCGCATACGATCGCAGCGTTACGATAGATGTGTACATAGATTGTCCTTAAGACTCAAAACGCGAGTCACAGGTCGCAAGCTTGTTGCATCAGTCAATCTCAAAGCGTCATTTGTTAAATTGACGTCTCAGATTGACTGATGCAACAAGCTTGCCACCTGGGACTTGCGTTCTGCATCTTATATAGATCGAGTTTTAGGACCTATTGCTTTACACAATTATTGCTTTATTTACCATCTTATTGTTAGTCTTATTGTTAGTCTCCTCCTCAGTTCTATTTCTTGGTCGCTTAATCTTAGATAAGCATATGAATATACAGAATTTGCAGCCAAGTATAAATTCTTTTTTTTAAGTTTTTTTGCAAGGAAAGTTACCTAGATGTTCAATTAATTTTGAAAAAGTAGCAGTTAGAAGTTATAGTATCTTTCTATTAAATAACATGCGAGTATCACTCGGAAAATAATGATTAAAAGGTTTTTCTTCACCCGTTTTTTGGGCCTTTAATTTTCGGACTGAACTATGTGCCAAATGGTACCCCTCAATGAGATATTTATCACAAAAAAGTTTCAGATTGAGGTGACAATTGTTATTATAGCTAGAGGGGGGGGGGGGAGTCATGTATTATATCTATGCGAAAATCCATTTTTTTTAATATTCAAAACAAATTGGTTTACAAAATCATCAAAATAAATATGTTCATTTAATCTTGCCTTCAGTTGGATCAATTGCGATCTTGTTTTATCGGCTAGATTGGGAGCGGCGCACTTGTATACAATTCAATTGCACATCACTCACATCGGCCGATTCCTAGTAATTTTTAACTGTTTTACTAATAAGATTATATTATTTTAAATTAGAAAATTTGCGATTTGAACAATTGATATACACCTGGCTGGATCAACTTTCTTAAAATACTGGACCTCGCAGACCTATGGTAATTCGATAATTGATTCCATCCTTCCTAGCTCTGATAACAATTGTCACCTCAACTTTAAACTTCTCTATGATTAATTCTTATTATAAGATAAAATTTGGTACACAGTTCAGTTCCGAAAAAAATGGGCGATTTTTTTTAGTCATTCTTTGATATTCGTTAGAGGAATGAATGTCCGCTATAAGCTGCCGAAAATGAGTTTAAATGATATTTTTTTTGCAGAAAAGGAAGAAAGCCAATATAAGCTAGCCATAGATTGTTTGTGTGTAAGAATTCTGTATATTTGAAGTGAGATAAAAGTTACGTTTCGATCATTATTATTGGGTCATCTTTAATGTACAATAGATTTAAAACAAATTCATTAGTGAATAATTCAAAAGTGTATACAATCTCACTTAATATTATTTAATGTTAATAATTGAAATTTAAATATATAATTTAAAATGTACTTGTTTAAGTATTCGATTAAATACGATAGACAACTTTTAAATTTTAACTATTGATGACATTAAATAATATTAAGCGAATGTATACATTTTTTAATTATACATGGATGAATTTGTTACAAATCTACAATGAAGATAACCCAATCATAAAAAGTCGAAACATCTGTAATTTTAATTTCACTCCAAATATACGGAATTCGAACAATCTGTAGCTGGCTTACATTGATTTTTTACTTTTTCTGCTATTTAATCTTTGGAACCTTCAATCAAGATTATGAATTGACATTTTTTCGTAATTTTTTTTACTTTTTAAGTTGTTCTATGTACATGTGAGTAATATATGTAAGTGGAATAGAAAGGAAAACTTGGATCTCGATTCCAATGATGAATATTGAACGTTTATTTATTTGTTCCTCTCAATGTTCGAATTACACGTTTGGATATGATAAGGGAATGTAGGGGAATTGTGCGCATCTCTCCTGGTTTGGTACTTTTCCAATAAATGAAGAACATTATCGATGAACATCATCGTGATGAAATTTTTACACAGAAAGTCGTTCTCTTAAGATATAACTACAAAAGATATGACGTAAATACTTGCTAGCCAGAGAAATACAAAAATGTGAAATCACATTTTTTCTTGTTATTTTAGCTTTTGAAAAATATAGTGGTAAGTCCGTATTTGTAATTTGTTTGTTTAAAGTTGCATACGTTATTAAAGTACATAATTATGTGCATCTTTTGAGCTGTTATTTATTAAGGATTATAAAAGAAATTTATTTGTTTAGGAATTATTGAAGTAATCGCATTTCGTATCAAGTCAGGTCGCGGCGGGTAACTGCACAAGCGAAATGCGCACAATTACCCATCTTCCATATACCAAGCACTAAATTTTTCGTTTCTTCTTGGCATTATTTTATTTTGCCATTTCATTTTGCCAAAATCTATATGTATTATTATTATATTAGTTTAATATTTTTTCTTAGTACAATATATTATTGTACAATATAATACAATATATTGAATTTCCCGTCGCGAAAAAACAGATGATTTTACTATTAAAAGTATCATTGAAAAACTCATTGAAAATGAATGCGTTTTTAATAGTATTTTATAGCAAGCTGAAGTTTTTGCCAATGGTAATATTTTATCACTGAGGATTTTATCACTGGCTAGTAATGTTTTCAATGGTACATTTTATAATTTTATTGCTAAAATGAGTATTATTATTGATTAATATCTTATTCTAGAATATACATCATAAAATTATGATAAAAAAAAAATTTTTCCCTAAATTCGGAAACTAATTTTATAGTGCTTCGAAGCAGTCACCCATCCGGTTGCATACTGCCATTCGCTAATCTTGACTTCTGAAATCGTATGGAAACTGCTGCTCTTCGATGATCTACGAACACCTATATAATCGTGGATGTATAGCTATAATACATCTGTTCAATATATGGTCCTGATAGAAATTTGTCCAGTTTAAGTAAACATCCAATCAGCTACTGTCTAATATTTAATTTTAATGTTATAACTATTTTCAAGTTAGGAAACCATACACTATATTTTTGTGGTATCAATTATCATGTATTATATATCGTCTTTGACTAGAGGTTTCCACAGTCTCTTCTATTGATAATAGTACGCCGCATTGATACGGTACGGGTTATGTACCATGATATATCTAAACAGTATGCAGTACAGGTACAGTGTTGATATATTGTACTATAATATCATATACATTTTTTGTACTGCTACCATACAGTTACGTCATATACCGCCACTACAATAACAGTACAATAACATACAATAACAGTACAGTAGCGATATTTTATGCAGATATCGTGGGATATCGCACGCTTGATTATCTGGAGTAATATTTTACTATTGAAAATTTTATCACCGGTCAGAGTGATAAAAAAAAATCTTCAGTAGTAAAATATTATCATTGGTAAAATTCCATTGAAAGCATCACTTGTATAAATGAGTAGCTTTCAATGCGAATGATATTCCTGTTGATAATAATCCAATGGCAAAATATTATACCACTGATCGAATGATATTCTTATTGATGCATATCTAATAGTAACTAATATATCATTAGTCGAATGATATTCCTATTGGAATACATCCAATGATAAAATATTGTACCACTGACCAAATGATTTTCTTATTGAACGCTTCAAGTAGTAAAATCATTTGATAATGATAATACCCGTATTGAGTCCGTATAATTTTATCATTAGTTTAAATGATTTTACTATTGATTTGAATGATAATACTATTATAACACTTTTCGCGACAGAACGAATTATATTGCAGTATATATTAAATATATATATATATTTATACTGCAATATAATAAATATATTTTTTGATTTCTTTGTCAACATTCCACGATTCATTCATTTCCTATGACTTTTGTGCACAATTATCCAACCTATGCGCACAATTACCCGACTTGCGAGAAATTTTTTTGCTTTTTCCTTTTTTCCTTTTGGTTAAATACAACCTTATTGTATAAAAATTTATTCGATATAAGGATACGTAATAGTAGAAAAATGTTATAATTTCTAATTAAATGTTTATAATTTCTAATTCCATACTTATATCATTTTAAATTTGAAAAATCGTTCCAGGGCAATAAATTTCTTTTAGGTGCGCACAGTTTCTTCACTTTCCCCTACGCTTATAAAGTTGTACGAATGTATATATGTACAAAATACATATATGTATATTCTTACTTATTATAAATTTTTATTAATGTATTATTACACGTTTTTAACGAATTGAAATTCGAAAAATTAACAATAAATAAGGAAGAGTACACTGGCAATGAGAGTCAAGTGCAGTAATTAGAGCGCAACAAAATTATCAGTGATTTATTAATAAATATACGTTTCGGCATCATTCCGAGCTATTATCAGTAGATACATTACTTGTACATGTAATTTTTGTCTCAAGCTCTACTTGGAAAGTCATATGTATGTCTCTCACAATGGTTGCATAACCACATGATTTTGAATCCAAAAGAAGTCGAGATTTGTGATAGAAATTATGATCAATCGAATTAACAAACTTGAATATAATATTAAGCAATTTTGTAACAAATAACGAAGATACGTGCGAATTAAACGAATATTAGAGTTAAAAATTAAGAGTCGAAAAATTAAGAATTGGCATCCACCAATCGAGATCCAAGTTTTCCTTTCTATTTCACTTACGTATATTTATATTACTCATGTGAGAAATCTAAAATCTATGTAGAGAAATCTAAAAAGTAAAAAAAAAAAAATTACGAAAGATTTTATTAAAATCCATTTTCGGAGTTGTTTACAATGGACAAATATCAAATTTTCCGAGAAAACTTATTTTAGTTAATAGAAGATAAGATATTACAACTTCTAATCGTTACTGTTTTGAAACTAATTGGATATCTTCCCTTGTTAGTTCCATAAACTCGTTATTGTTTTGTTCGCGTAATCCGATGGATGGTGCAATGTTATTTTATCCATAAGATGGATTATTCCTTATTAGGGAAACATCTACGTCGTTATTGACAGCTGTACGAGTTAAAAAAAAAAGTTTTTAATTTTTTTTCAATTTCAATATACAGTTCATTACCCCACTTTCTAATTTTGCGTTTACTTCAATCCTATAAAAGGATTTTTCCGTTCAGTTAATACGGAGATTTCTATACGGTTGTAACATATCCATAATTTTGTCACTTCTGCATCTCTTACAGGTTTGTTCTTATTTAATTGATTAATTTTCATCGATCTAATTTTGATTTATAAATGATTTATTTTAGTTTCCAATTGTAACATAATATTCATTTGTACAAGAAGAAGCGCAAACTCTTCCTAAACATATTGATTAATTTGGACAATGTTGATTATGTTATATTGTTGCTGGTGTATATATTGTACATACATCCAATGCCTGTAATGAATCTCTAAGCATCATTATTCTCCTGTATACATATAATTATGGATTCCGAGGTGGACGCAATTCTCTTGGGACATGCAAAGATGTATATATGCAAATGTAATCAGATATTGTAGGCACAGTTGCAGGTTGTAATCAGGTGAATTAGCACATGACAATCACGTTCACGTGACGATAATTCACGCATAGTGCACATCTACTTTATCTACATGTAAGAAATAGTTCTTTAAATATCCTGAAAAAGTTGCTAGATTTCTGTAAAATTCACTTTTAAACGTTTATACAGGATCTACAATAGAAGTCCTAACGATCGTAGGATCTTAGTAGAAAATTGACCAATTATAGTCGATTATTCTTCTCATATTCGTTTGTGATTAGTTAATTTTCTATAACTTAAGATCTTAATATCCGTATTTATAGTAATATCCTTTCCTGAGAAATGAGGATTCCTTGTTCCTTATTTCACGTTTCATAAATCTTTCTTGACCAAACAAAAAGCTTTATTAGCTTCTTTTTCTCAAGGAGGGTTACGAGTTACCTTGAGGAGGAGGTGCAACCTTCATGACTACTCTCTAAATCTGAATCAATGGATAGTCACTAATTACCTAGTGGCATACTTGGCACTGGATAATCAGTGAAATTCAATTAAAAAAGGAAGAATGTTGGAGCATTATATAATTAAAATACTGATATTTACATGTTAATTTCAATCTTCTAATGCTACATTAACTGAATTTACGCACTAAAATAAAATTAATTAGATCACATAATAAAAGTTAGACAGGTTAGGAATCTCACATTTCATTCAATGATTGCCAGTGGCATACTTGATATTAATATTAGTGATTATTCACTGATTCAGACTTAGAGAGTAAGCAAACACTCAAATTTAGTTCGTCACACCGGTCTTTTTATTTTCGATATTTTTTAATTTAGACCTAATTAATAGTAGTTTTAATTTTTCTTCAAGAGTATTTTTATTGAAGATCTTATTCCAATCCAAGTAATGGCAAAGAATTTTAATTCTTTGTCAAAAATTATTACTTTTCGAAAAAAACTAATGTATCAAATGAAAAATTAAAATCCAGCTACAGTCTTAACTAATTAGTTAAATTCTATCAAATTAAAAAATAAAACCCACCCAATGGGGAAAAAATGTTTGAAAAAATATTTTTTTAAACGTTTTTGAAAACGTTAAAAAACTTTTTTAAAAATAACGAGAAAAGTCCCCTTTTTCTCATTAAAAAAACGATAATTCAAACATTAAAAAAAAACGTTTGTTTAATGCTAAAAAAACGTTCTTTTAATATTTCAAGGAAATGTTTTCTTAATGTTAAAAAACCGCTTTTTTAAGATTTGACAAAAATGTTTTTGTAATGATTAAAGTAACGTTTAAAATAACAAGAAAAGTCCCCTTTTTTTATTAAAAAGATGTTTATTAAAAAGATGTTTATTCAAACGTTTAAATAACGTTCTTTTAAAATTAAGAAAACATTTTTTTAATGTTAAAATTATTTGAACAAAATTAGAAAAAATATTGTACAACGGAGAATGTTTTTAAATTTATTATTTATTATCGATAGTACAATTGAACTTAAACAACTGATTTTATTAATTAATAGTAATTTTTAATTATACCTTTATCTTTTTTACTTACTGGGTTTTGAACTTGGGATCTCAGGGTTATGAGTCTTATGCCTTATTCGTTACGCCATTTATAATTGTCGATGGATACAGTTCTTATTGTCCATAAATGATACAGTTAACGCAATTATATTGGGTTAACTTCTCTTTTCTGTTTGTTTTTTTTTCCAACCTGGTTTTTATTAGTTTGAATTTTAGAAAATAAAAAAATTTTTTAAATCTTTATATTAAACGTCAAATAAACATTAAATAAATGTTTTTTTTAACATATTTTAAATAAATAAATAATGTAAAACAAATATTTAATAAATGTTAAACAAATGTTTAAAAAAATGTTCTTTTGAAACATTATTTCAAACAACAACTTAATGTAAAACGAACATTTAATAAACATCAAATATACGTTTAAGAATATTCCATTGAATCATTATTTCAAATGAAAAATTAATATAAAACGAACATTCAATAAACGTTAAATAAACGTTAAAAAAATCTTATTTTGAAAATAAATCATAAAATGTTAAATTCATTACGTTTAAAAAACATTTAATAAATATTAAATAAATGTTATCCTAAAAACGAATCGTGAAATGTAAAGTTAATGAAAAATAAACGTTTAAAAAATTTCCTCTCCATATAATGGTCCAACATGAAATAAATGTTTAGAAAATGTTTCTTCAAGCCATTATCGTAAATAAACAATTTTGATGTAAAAAACGCATTTCATAAATGTTAAATAAGCATTTAAAAAATATTTCTTCAAAATACTGAGTAAAATGAGTAATTAATGTAAAACAAACATTTCATGAACGTTAAATAAACATTTAAAAAATGTTTTTTGGACTTATTTCAAACGAAAAATTGATGTAAAACGAACATTTAATAAATGTTAAATAAACGTTAAAAAATATTTCTTCCAAACATTATTTCAAATGAATAATTTACGTAAAATGAACATTTAATTAATATTAAATAAACATTTAAAAAATATTTTTTTCATCGTTATTTGAAAAAAAATTAATGTATAATAAATGTTTGTATAATAATGTATAATTAATGTAAATAAACGTTTAAAAACGTTTAAAAACGTTTAAAAAATGTTTTTTACACTTATTTTTACACTTATATTACAAACAAAAAATTAATGTAAAACAAATATTTAATAAATGTTAAATAAATGTTTAAAATATATTTCTTCCNCAAAAAATAAATTAATGTAAAACAAATATTTAATAAATGTTAAATAAATGTTTAAAATATATTTCTTCCAAACATAATTTTAAATGAATAATTGATGTAAAATGAACATTTAATTAATGTTAAATAAACATTTAAAAAATATTTCTTCAGAACATCATTGTAAATAAAAAATTAGTAAAATTAACATTTAATAAACGTTAAATAAAACGTTAAATAAATATTTAATAAATGTTCCTTCAAAACATTACGTCAAACGGAAAATTAATGTGAAACAAACATTTATTTAACATTAAATAAACGTTTAAAAAACATTTCTTTTAAACATTATTTTAAACGCAACATTAGTGTAAAATTAATATTTAATAAACGTTAAATAAACGTTAAATAAATGTTATATTGAAAACAAATCGTGAAATGTAAAATTAATGAATAACTTTAAAAAAAAACGTTTAAAAACATTTTCTCCCCATTGGGCAAGTAGTATTGCCTTTATTATTTACTTTATATATTATTATTATTTACTTTATATATAACCTTATAATGATATAGATCATTCGTATAAAAGATTTGATATCAACAACTGACGCCAAGTTAAATCCCATATCAAATTAAGTAAAGAATACAATTTATAATTGCGTTGCCCTATCCATTCAAGTGTCACCACAAAATTTAAAGAAGTAAACACTTGACGCTGTTGGGATTGAATAATAAAAACTATAACAATTCAAAAATTATAATTAGTTAAAAAAATAAATAATTAAAGATAATTACAATTTAAATGTAATAATAAATTTAATTTGAATGTTACACTGAATAAAAATAAAGTTTACCACTTATTTCTTTTTTCTTTTTTATAACATGAGTCTTACGAATCCAACTTTATTTATCTTAGACTTAAACTTAATAGTTGCACAACTTTCGTAACTTATACGACTGTTAACCCAAATCGAATATATACCTACGCTAGATACTCTTATTTTCATGGAAATGTTCCTCATTTTTCTTATTTTACATTCATGTTTTTAGCACTATGTTATACCGTTTACATTTATGTTTTTAGCACTATGTTATACCATGATCTAACAACGCCAAGTGTTTACTTCTTTAACGTTTTGTAGTAACACTTAAATGGACAAGGTAATTATGGATTGTATTCTTTATTTAATCCGGAATAAGATTTAACTTGGCACCAATTGTTGTCAAATCTTTTATACGAATAATACATATCATTAAAGTAAATATTATTTATTTAATTTGATATGGGATTTAACTTGGCATCAATTATGATTATTGATATCAAATCTTTTTTTACTAATGATACATAAAATTTTGTGGAATTTAACTTGGCCAGTTTTGCTGATATCGAATTTTTTATAGGAATACATATCATTAGAGTTAAGTAAATAACAAAGATAGTTCCACTAAGGTTTTATTTTTTAATTTGATAAAATTTAACTTGATTAGTTAAGACTCTAGCATAAGGTTTTCATTTTTCATTTGATACATTAGTTTTTATCAAGGAGTAATAGGTTTTTACAGAGAATTAAAGCTGCCATTACTTAGGTTGGAATAAGAAGACCTTCAATAATATCTTTGAAGAAGAATTAAAACTACTATTAATTGGGTTGGACACTTAGGTTTTATTCGAGAAGCACGTATATTCTTAACACCTTTCTTTAAAAAGGTAAGTTTGTACTGATATCATGCATTTTATAGTGATGAACGTCTTCCTATAAGACGTTTATTTATTTGTAAATCGATCAAGTATGCGTGAAATGTTATGTTATATAATTAATGTAAAAGACAAAAATTCGCATAAACGTGATCATGATACAATTGATGTGAAGAACAAAACTTATTGTTATTTGGTGTGGACTTATGAGGATCTCGGAATTCACAGTCACAAAATTATCCTGCTTTTTTCCAGCTTGGCTGGAAGACATCTTTACAAGGTAGGGGGAAGAAAGAGAGGGGATGGAGGGGAGAGGAAGAGAGGGGGGAAGAGAGAGGGGGAAAATATGTGTATGTGCATGCACACCATCATCTAGTCACGCGTTTCACACGTAGCTCGGAACTGAGTGCCCGTATTGGAGAGTGTGTTGCGTCGTCCCTGCCTATCTTCCGTACGCGATCCGTAATTCGCTCACTATTTTTGTTAATTCAAAAACTATGCTATGCATGGAATTTAGGTAAAGGGAAAATTTTGTCTTAAAATCAAGTCAGGAATACGTCATTTTAAGGATAGAGGTTTGTTCTGGGACAACCTATATGTAACATGCTGACAACGGCGCGTCCAAACATAACTGATAATTTTCTATTATATAAAAAATACTAGTCAAGCTAAGAAAATATTACAAACAAAGAGGGATAACAACAAATAATTGTGCGAAACTTTTAAATCGACTTCTACATGAGATACCTATTTTATGTCATTTAAAATTTGTATGCATAATGCAAACCCTCAGTATCTGATTGTAAATTAAAATCATTTTCTTGCATATGTGAAGGCATTCAGACGTCAATTTTTTATTTAAAAAACATTATGTATCAAATATTTCGACATTCTTCCAGTCGAAGTCATGTTCGAAATTGACTCTATGTTCTGTGATGACAAATTGACAATTAGTATTACGATTTATGTGATTTAGACATTCTGATTTTCAATCTTCTACCTGGTAGACCTATATATGATGCGTTGCAATAGTGTATAAAGTCTTCGGTTAGTTCCATTCTTGACATTTTTAATTCTCAGCATTCTAGGTTTCAGTTCACTATGGAGGTAGAGGGTGATAAATTGAATTTTTTGTTGTTACAGTGATTAGGGATAATGAGTTGATAGAGTTCAATTAGTATTACACACAAGTCGACTTTTTCGGGTAGATATTTGAATTTTTTGTTCACAGCATCCGATTTCTCAAAAAATAGGTACAATCGCGGGATTAGTTGATAGGATAGTTTTGCTTTCGAATCCTAAATTTCACCTTGATAATTTGTGTTTCATTATTAAAGAGAATGTTTATCCATTAAACTTTATATTTGAGAATATTAACAATCGTTTGAAGAAAATTATTATTTATGGCTAGTAATAGGAAGAGTTGTTAATGATAATAGGGTTGGAGCAGTGCAGCCTTCATAGTTCACTGTTCTTTTCACTTATGGTATTACTGAGAAGTTTAATAGATTGAATAGCGAGCGTATGAGGGTATCGTTTTATAGTACTAATAAATTGCGAGAATTCATTAAGTGCATAAAGACCCTTACCGCGTGACATGAAGTCGAATGTTGTTTATAAGATCTCGTGTAAGAATTGCGATGCAAATTATGTGGGACAGATATGTAGACAGTTGAGATCAAGAATCACGGCATAAGAACCATATCCGAACATCTCTAATCGTAATATGAGGTCTGGCTATTAAATAACGAGACTGCTTATGAAAAAGAGTTTTATTTTAAAAATTATTCTACAATCGAATGCTCCCCTTCAATGTACTCCCCTCCCCTCGCCACACACCGTTCCATTCGTTTTTTCCATTGGTCAAAGCAATGCTGGAAATCTTCTTTTGTAAGAACATTTAGGAGCTCCGCCGATTTTCGCTTCACCTCTTCCATCGACTCGAACCGGGTTCCTTTTAAGGCAGACTTGATCTTCGGAAACAGAAAAAAGTCACAGGGTGCTAAATCAGGCGAGTACGGCGCGTGTTCGAGCACTGGAGTGCCTCTAGCGGCTAAATAACGCTTCACAGACAGCGCGTTATGGGCAGGTGCGTTGTCCTGGTGCAAGATCCACGACTTGTTTTTCCACAACTCCGACCATTTCTTACGAACTCGCTCTCGCAGTGTTGTCAAAACTGTCAAATAGTAAATTTGGTTTACAGTTTGACCCTCTGGAACCCATTTTCATTGATTTTGGTCACTGTTTGCGGAGTTGAAACAGAGACAGGTCGACCTGGACGTTGGTCATCTTCGGTGCTCTCTCGGCCTTCAGAAAACCGTTTATACCATTCGAAAACACGCGCACGAGATAGAGAATTCTCACCATAGGCCTCTTTCAACAACTTATAGCACTCAGTCGGAGTTTTTTTTTAATTTAACAAGAAATTTCACATTGATCCGTTGCTCGTCACACATTGTTATCGGCACGAGAAAAAAACACGTTCGTTTCTAACCTTTACAGAAAAAATACTACTACAGCGACAAAAACGTGGTTTCGTACTGGAATAGTAGACACTTCCAGCTATCCAACGCTGCATTCATTTCCCACCCTACCTCTCTAGGACGCCTTCTGCGCGCGCAGTCTCGTTATTTAATAGCCAGACCTATCATAACGGAGCATCAGTTACAAGAAGGCCATGATTTCGGTTGAGACAACGTTACAATATTGGATGAGGAACCTCATTATAGGAAGATATTGATTTTGGAGATGATATTCATCAGGAAACAGACGCATGGATTCAATCTGCAGACGAATATGGAGGGGTTTTCCAAGGCCTACTTCCCGATCATAGACAAGCTATAAAGAAGCTATAAAGACTTGAGGTTGTCACGTTTAGTCAGTCAGTGTCGTTCGAACGCAGTAATGAGTCTTTCTGGCGTGTTTACTTTCCAACTTTCTTGTTCTTGGAATTGATTAACGCTTTAATGATATATTTGTCCCAATTACATAAATATGTAAAAATATAAATAAGGACTCTCAATCTTAAAAACAATAATTAGAACTTTAGAACAAGATTAATGGGAGTCTAACATTGATGTAAGAGTGAAGAGTTAGGAGACATAGATAATACTTAAGTGTTGGTGGTTGTCTTCTTTATTTATTATATCGAACATTTCGGCTCATTTTGGAGTCATCTTCAGCGAAAAAGTAGAATATAATATCTCATTGAAAGTAAATCACTCGCAGATTGGAAGAAATGCAGTAATCAATACGCTATATAAATTATTACCATTTTACTATTAGATCAATAATTAAAAATCAGTAACACTCGTGTGATTCACCTCAACGGGAAAACAAAGAAATTCACAAACATTAATTCACAATTTTTATGAGATATAATTTAATTAACACAAATCGTTCTTCGGATTAATGTCGTGTTAGTTCATCTTGACGTATTGTTTGAAATTGAATGTTACAAAGTGATAAGGGGACTTATAAACAAGCAATGACAATAAATAATAACAAGAGAGTCAACCTATAACTATTTTAAATCTCAATATTGTTTTAACGTGTCTAATAAGGAAGCATAAGAATAATGCAAGCATTCTGTGTCTGTTTTTAAATTAAGTCCATTCTTCTACATGTATATATAAAGCATTTCTGAATTTAAACGTTTATTAGGAAATCTTTCCTTATTAAGAATTTGGACATTCTCCCAATTAAATTTATGATTAAAACCAAGTCGATGGTCTGTGATCACTGATTGGTTCTTGTTACTGTTGTTGATATGATTGTGATGCTCAGATATTCTCGTAGATAATTTTCGACCTGTTTGATCAATATATGACGCGTCGTAATCTTTACAAGGGATTTTGTACACAACATTTTTATTGGAGAATTTTGGGAGTGTCCTTCTTTTATGAATTTATTAAGCTTATTCGAACTGAAAAAGGATAATTTCGTTAATGTTCTTCATAATAGTAAAAAATTTCTCGGATATCAATGGAACATAAGGTAGAGCGAACGTCCATGATGGACGTTCTTCGTTAGTAGTCATCGCTATCAATATTAGTCGCTATCAATATTATTCTCTATCGTCCGTAGTTTGTGGAACAACATTTTTAGAATTGATGGTGTTAAAAATAAAGTCAATCATAGTCATTATTTAATAAAGTATTGACTATAAACTTGTTCTTGTAATGAAATTTTGGACTTAAAAGTAATAATGCTCTGTCAACCATTCCTGTTATTACGCCTTTCTTCTGAGAACTTGGATGCGTTGAAAGATAATTCAAGTAACGTCCGGAAAAAGTAGGCTTGAGAAACCAGTCGAATTCTAACCTTCTTTTCTTATTAATAATGATTGTCAAGTCTAAAAAATTAATTCTATTTTCACTCACTTCCATCGTGAACTGTAACCTCAGGTGCCAAGAATTAAAATTTGTGAGTATTTTATGAATTTCGCTAGATGGTACATCCATAACAATGTCATCTACATACCTAAAATAAAATAGGATGGAAATACCTATCTTCTTCAATGCATCCACCTCTAGATCTTCCATTACTAAGTTAGCGATATAATCGGAGAAAGAGGTAAGCCCATTGGAGTATCAAATTTTTGCTTAAAAACTCCCCATTAAAAGTGAAGTACGCCGAATCCAAAATAAAATCCAGAGCATTCAGAAATTCTTTCTTCGGAATCAACGTCGATCTTTCGAGGTACTTCCATCTCTTGACTACACATTTCCTAGCTACGAGGCATGTCCAGAAAGTAAGTGTACTGAGGCTCTCACGGCCGGAGGGATTTTTTTTTCGACATGTTGGCTACATTGCCGTGTAGCCTGATTCCTCCCCTCCGCAACGAGACCGGTCCGAGGTCAGTACGTTGAAAACTGTCGACGCGACAAGAAGTTTCGTGAAAAATGTCAATCCAATCTCCCGCCAAGTGCGAAATACGCAGCGTCATCCGTTATCTCGTAAGGGCGATTCAGAACAAAAGGAGAGGCATGCTGACAAAGGGAGTCCACCTGCTGCACGACAATGCCAGACCACACACGGCCAACGCCACGAAGGAACTGCTCGCCTCGTTTAAATGGGATGTCCTGAACCATCCCGCGCATTCCCCTGACCTAGCACCTTCAGATTACTATCTCTTTATCTCCTTGAAGCTGCACATGGATGGAAAAAAATTTTCAATCGACGAGGAGGTGAAGGGGGAGGTGGAGAAGTGGACGAAGGGGTTGGCGGGAAACTATTTCGAGGAAGGCATCAAAAAATTAATACCCCGGTTCACCACCTGCATTGAGAGGAATGGTGACTATGTTGAAAAATAGCTTACATATGTACTAATGTAACCAGATCATGTTTTGGTTCAAATAAAAATTTTTGCAACCTACAAAAATTCAGTACACTTACTTTCTGGACATGCCTCGTAAATCTAATAGAATGTTGGTGAACATTTTTCCATTTGTTATCTCAGAAAATTACTAACTAAAAAACAAAAAGTTACTTATTGTGTTTGATACTGACTGGCCAACATTATCAGGAGCCGATTCTTGAATTATTTTTATAGTAATATTTGCGATATGGTGCTCTGTGAGCATGATGAGCGTCTTTATATTTGCTGGATAATTATAACCTTAAAATTATTTGATAAATTAGTTCTCCATATTCTTATTTTAAGATATTCCCTAATTTTTTTTCTTGTCCTTTTTCTTTCACTTTTTTTTAGTTTTAATTCCGATATTTAGATTCTCGATGTAGGGGAGTTCACCATGACAGGATAATTTTTATTCACAGTTTTTGTATATGTTGGTTTATGTTGTCTCTGAGGAAGGCTCAAAAGTGAGCCGAAATATGTAAGCGAGTTTTAGTGAATAAAGAAGATTCACACTTCATAGATATATTATTTGCGCGACATCTTTTGCGCTTGATTCCTACTGCCTGTATCCTTTCCAGTTCTTTGATTGTATAAAAATTTGTACAGAACATTTTTCTTAACTTTACGTGGGAGATTGTCTTTGTACTTTAATAAAATTACCCATTTTATTCATATAGTGAATGCTAATATTATGTTAAAATTTTTTATTGTTTCTTTTGAATTCAGAAATGTTAGTTCAGAATGTTAGTAATGTAAGGTAGCATAAACCAAACTCTTTGTTCACTCATTACTATCTTCTCCAATATTTATAATCAGATCTTATATTTAAAACCGTCTTAAATACAGTCTTAAGATATCATCAACCAATCAGATAGCCGCATTAGCATCTTAAGAAATTTAAGACGGTCTTAAAATAAGAACGGATTATGAATATCGCTCTTTTAAATCTTTCTGTTTTAGCATATATTTGTGAAATAAAAATTGTAGGCGTAAATTGATAGTGTTAAAAATAAACTCTAATCGGATAATCATTTTTTAGAAAGGTATTAATGACATATTTGATATTTTTTTTATAGTATTTGAAATGTGAATTGCTTAATTACAGAAGTTAGATTTGATAATCGTAAAACCATAAGATGTGGAAATCGTCATATCCAGGATATTTCTAATATGAATCCATGCTCCTATGCCATAGTGAAAATTATTGATAAAATATAAATGTTATTGTACAATAATAAAAAGAACAACCGGAATGAACATCGAGTGCCTGTTTCTGCGATGTTTAGTTCCAACTACCTGAAGATGAGTCCTGGGTACAATGTACTCATTTTGCGCGCACACTGGCTGTGTTTGTACTTTAGAAACATTACATAAAGTTTTTTAATTGATATGTGTTTAATACTAATGTATTTTGCGTTTTATTATCGATTTCTTGGGACATCTCATTAGGAGCACAATTTTTTTGACTTTGTGATTAACTCACTTTTCACATTTTCTTTAATTTAAAAAAAAATGAAATTTGAATTAAATTTTATATAATATTATTTTGAAGCTTATTAAATTCCCTATGTCCTTCAAAATGACCTATTATTTTTCAAAATGCTCCGTCAGTCATTCCTATTATTAGGCCTGTTTTTTGAGATAGGAAGTGCGACGATAAAAAGTTTAATTAACGTCTCGAACATGTAGGTTTGTGATATCAATCAAATTCAATCATATAATATTGTTAATGATTGTGAGTTCAAAAAATTTATTCTGTCACACCCTATTTCCAAAGTGAATTACAATTTCTCATAAAAAGAGTTAAATTTCGTAAGTGTAAAATCAATTAAGCTATTGGGAACTGCTATAATAATATTATCAACATATCGAAAATAGAAGGGAAGTTGAATACAAATAATTTCCAATACTTTCAATTCTAAATCCTGCATGATTAGATCTGCTACAATCGAAGAGAGTGGAGACTCCATATCTTTCTGCTTATAAAAACCACCATTAAAACAAAAATAAGTAGAGTGTAATAAACGAATGGACAGTTCTGTCTATGCACCTTTGGAAGCGCATATGTTCTCGGGAGATTGCCTTTATTACAGTATAATTTTTTATAAATAGCTGGATTAATATAGAAAAGGCTCCTACATTATGAAATACCGAATCTATTTTGGATGCTAAATGCTAGAAGTCTATGGGCAGAATTAAAAAAAATAATAGATCATTTTGAATTAGGACATAGGGAATTTAATAAGCTTCAAAATAATATTATATAAAATTTAATTCAAATTTTATTTTTTTTTAAATTAAAGAAAATGTGAAAAGTGAGTTAATCACAAAGTCAAAAAAATTGTGCTCCTAATATGAGATGTCCCAAGAAATCGATAATAAAACGCAAAATACATTAGTATTAAATACATATCAATTAAAAAACTTTATGTAATGTTTCTAAAATACAAACACAGCCAGTGTGCGCGCAAAATGAGTACATTGTACCCAGGACTCATCTTCAGGTAGTTGGAACTAAACATCGCAGAAACAGGCACTCGATGTTCATTCCGGTTGTTCTTTTTATTATTGTACAATAACATTTATATTTTATCAATAATTTTCACTATGGCATAGGAGCATGGATTCATATTAGAAATATCCTGGATATGACGATTTCCACATCTTATGGTTTTACGATTATCAAATCTAACTTCTGTAATTAAGCAATTCAACATCCGTATTTTTATATTAGTACAATATTATTCTATTGCTACATGAAGAATTTATTGCCAAATATTTATTTATTAAATAAGTAAATATTTGAGATGGAGTTTCCGATCTCACCTATCTTAGCGGACTTGGTAATGCAAGCTTGAAAACATTGCGATAAATAAAGTTCCTACTGGTCTATCAATTTATTTTAGGTACGTAGATGACATTCTATTAGCAGCAAATAGTGACATGTAATCTTTAATTCTAGATTATTTCAACTTTCAACTTACTCCATGAAAGAATAAAGTTCACGATGGAGAATGATAAGAACAATAGTATTAATTTCTAAGTCGTAGAGCTGATAACAGACGAGGAACACATTAAATTTGATTTATATAAAAAACCTACATATTCAAGTAGATATTTAAATTATGACTCCAATCATCCAATGATGCACAAAAGGGATGTAGTCATTAATCTTATTAATAAAATTTTAAGACTTAATCAATACATTTTTGTTGGTTATTCATTAGAATTTATTTTTGGAACCATTAACAGTCGTTTAAAATTTCACAGTACAACAAATAAAAGAAAAAACAACACAATATATAGATCAAACTAATATAAAAAATTATTTTGTAGTTCCTTATCTAAGTCAAATATCTGAAAATTTTAATAAAACAATAAAGAATTATGATTTTAATATCGCGTTCAAATACAATAATTCACCATGTAAATTCATAAAAACTGGTAAAGATACAATTAACAAGTAACTTATGTAGGACAGACAAAAAGAAAGTTAGAAACAAAAACAAAGGACACATGTCAAAATAACATTGGAAAATTTATCAATCATCTTAGAACATACTATCTAACTACAATCTAACCATGAGTTTCAATGGGATAATATTATAATTTTGGATAAGGAACCATCGTATCAAAAAAGATTAATCTTTGAAATGATATACATTAAGGAACAACAAAAGGCCTTAATAAAATGACACAGATAGACTAGCTAAAAATTATCTCCCTAGCCTAGAACAAAGAAAGTCTCCGACAATTGGTACAAATTTTCCTCATTCTACAAATAGCGACAAGATATATTAATCTTTACCGCAATCACACATAACAGTCAAAAAATGTTACTTGTTGAAATAACCACCAACGTCTGAAATTACTCAGCAAAAAGTTTTTAGATAGCTTAGATAAAAATTGCAGGATGATCATGTTTAAGATACAGGTATAGGAAAACAAAAATTTATCTTATTAAATATTTTTAATTATTCACATTATCAATCTTTAATTTTTACTTTTAATTTCTATTTTGTTTATTTATAATCATAGTCAATTAATTATATTTCATTAATGATGTTTCTATTCTTATAATTTTAATTTATTATTTTACAATAAAAACATAATTATTTAGTTTTAATAATCCTTAATCAATTATAATTTACATCTTAATTTTTACTTATTATAACTTCTATTGTTTTAATTTATATATAAGACATAGTAATAATAAGAATAATTTTAAATATGAATCAGAAATTGGCAATTTTGTATTGCAAACCATGATCATAAATGAACATCTACGATACAATAAGGAAATTAGAATATAAAAACGACGAAGATTACGAAGAGATCGATTTTACAATCATAGGACTAAATGAATCATTGACGACATGTGAGAATTTATAGTTTGTATTGCGGCGAATTTTTGAATTGTAACTGGTTACAATGAATGTCAAATTATTGATGGCGAGCAATTTTATATACTGAAGATGACCAGATAAATAGTCGAAAATGTTATAAATATTTTATTTTTGAAATAAAGGAAAATTAGACAAAAACATACACCTATATATTTATATGCTTCTTGATACGGTTCTTATTTACAACTAAAGCCTTTGTTGATAATATTGTATTAAATAATAAACAAAGTTTTAAGATTCATCTCAATGAAACTTGAAGACGTCCAAGTTCTAAAATCTTTTTTACGAGTACAGGCATGATCTAATAATGAATTTTCCACTAAATAATTTTCATCTAAGAGCAAGTAAGTAAGTTCATAGTGGAACCAATAGATAGCGTTTATTAGTTTATCAGAAATTTCGTATTAGGCGACTATCTCATAATAGGAGGCTTTCCTCTATAATTTTTGTTCTTCCATCTTTGAAGTAATGCACACACGCTTTTTGTTAACATATTAGAATCTTTGTTTGTGTAAGTTTCAATATCATTCAGCATCTGCAAAACCTTGAATTTTTAATCTTTTCTGTCAAGTGCAACCGTGATGTTTTCCTTATCAGCTTTCATAAGTATTACGTCAGGATTATTCTTAAGAAATTGTTTGATAGTTTTCACTAAGTACTCAATTCTATTGTTAATTTCACTTTTCGGCAACTTAAGGGGTAATATCATCTTGTGACTTTTTTTTTCTCCATTTTTTGTTTATTGGCTTAAACACTCCCTAAACTATCCAAGAATGATAGGAAATGTTGATTATGGGGGGGGGGGAATATTTTAAGTTTATCAAAATAGCGGTTTTCTGAGCGTAGTCGGGGAGCGAAATAAGCGTATCTCGCTTTCCGAGCGCTCCCTCACTGAAGAGGCTAAAATTGCCCGTAAAGATGCAACTTCATCCAGAAAAGATGAGGACCAAGAGAATCTTCATTTGGAAGGCCAATTGTATGGAGCAGGCATTGCAGATTAAAGGTAAAACAAAAATTTCACTAAAAACATACTACTTGAAACTTTAAACGCGTTTATCTCGAAACCATGTTTTTTGAACTTGGCGTACACATAGAGCCTACAATTTTCAACCGATTGCTTTGAAATTTTTACTGTATCTTAAAAACATGATTTTCTAGTGAACATCGGAGGATTTTTTCGATATTTGTTGTTGAACCGATTTTATAGCCGATTTTCGATCGATTTTTTCGAAAAAAAACGGGTTTTTCAATCAAAACGATGCCATTTTTTTTAAATTCATTTTTCAAAAAAATCCGTCGATGTTCACTTCTTCAATTTTACCTTATATTTGAAGAAAATCTTTGATTTTTTGTTCTAGATAAAAAATTGTGACCTGTAGATGTACGCCAATGCGGATGTATAAAAAAAAACGGCTTTTTTTAGTGTGCTTCCACGCCGCCATTTTGTATTTAAAAAATTGAATAAAATATGTTTTTTATACCTAAAGACTTGTACTTTCATTAGTGCAAAATCCCATATTAAAAAAAATTTTTTTGAGTTCACAGTAAGCCTTTGAAATAAGGCTCAGTTTTGCAGGTTACAAGGTGATATTACCCCTTAAACGGCAACTTGATAGTTTCTTCAAAATTGGTAAAGAAATATTTCTAATCATCGAAATCTGTTGAGTAGTAAATTTTTTCAAGTTGTTTTCAATACATTTAATAAAACAATGATGTTTTCTTATCGAAAAAAGGTAAAGAAAAATTTCCTGTCAACTGTAATAAACATTAAGGAAAACTTATGAAGGATAAGTCGATGAAATATCCTTCTTTGATATCATGCAAAAATGAATGTTCTGTTTCACCATCATTGAAATCATTAGCTTCAATGGTCACTTCCACAACATTTTGCGTGATATTGTTCATGGTGTGGAACGAATAATGAGGACCATTAGTCAAAATTATTGTTTACTGTTTAAATTTAAACTAATATTACAATAGTATTTAATCGGTACTATATTGTTAATAGCTCGTTTTTTCTCCTTTACAATCATCCATTTTAATTTTTTATTCACAGTATCTAATTTATTTCTTAAATTCATTCGAAAAGTGTGATCTTGCTTCGCAAAAAAGGAATCGCAAATACATAACGGTACATGTTTGGGAATCTGCTTTCTAAGATGGAAGATTTGTTTTCGTGAATGATTGACAAATCTTAACGCATAATTCAATTAAATTTTTAACAAACAAATTAAATTTATGTACAGAACGAAAATGAAATAGATTAATTATACGGTTATTTATATAATATAAATTTTGCCACAATAAATTGTTCTTAATACAATGTTTAATGAATTTCATCCTTGTCTTATTGTTTATAATGTTTTTATGATGTTTTTGTGAAGCTAGAGCTTCATAAGGTTGATTAGAACAGCACCAAACGTAAACAAAAGAAAATTAAAAAAGGAAATATATAAGGATCTTAACGAATTTTTGCAGCGAGCGTGTCTTTAAACTAATTCCAAAATGTAACCTCATTACGGACTCTTAGTATTAAAAAAAAAACAATGATATTTAATAGAGTGAATTAGAGTATTGAGAGTGATAATTGTACACACAGTAATCAAGTAAAACTTTCTTATTACTCCTTTAATCCATACATTCAAAATATATCCAAATATCAATAGAACGTTTCGATTCTTTGGAGTCCTCTCCAGCTAATACATAAATAAAACTCCCTTGATTGTCAGATATGAGTCATATGAGTCACCATCCAATTCACAGATTTGATGTTGTAAAAATATGTTAAAAGTTAAATTGTCAAACGACTTAATAAACTACTATTCAAATAGTAAAAGAGAAAAATTAATTTCGATATTCGAATAATCGTTATTCATCTTGATTGCAGGTATGTGGGATTCAGTGGTACGTCGCGACTTCTTCAACATTCATGCGCGAGAGAAAGTGCGATCTCCGGTCTGGTTTGTATTATGTCTGATTCATGTGTAATTTCTAAATTTTTAAATTGAACATACCGATTTATACTCATATTATTTGTTCTAATTTAAACACTCCAGTATCTTAGTGCATCTCATTTCAAGTGTATCTAAATAAATATATACAATAATAAGATTAGAAATAATATATAATTTCCGAAATTAATTTATTTAAAATGAATATATATAATAGTTCAACATCTTAACATTCAGACCATAGTGGCGCTTCGTATTTTAAGTAATGTATCTAAATAAATACACGTGTTGCACGCGTAATTAATATATCCGTGTTTCAATCCGTGTAATTTTTAATACTTTAGTACACGGTACTGAATGACACAAATACACATATATCGAAATAAATACACAGTTTGAAAGATACGTATATATCCGTGTATTTCAATATACGGTTGGACATGTATTTTATCTTGGCTGTCAGAAGGTTGTGACCACTTTATAGGTGATACTCTACCATTTTCATAATCTATAGATCCTCCCCTTTCCTAGCCTTTTTATAAACATACGCGATGGGTCATTTTTTCAAAATTTTTAAATCAAAAACGCCGTAATTAATGATATTCCTGATTATTTTTTTTTAGACACCCTTGCGGGTTAGTATTGCACTCAATACGAACTTCGATTTTTTTTACATTTCATCTGCATGCGCGATTGATGCACAAACTCTCGGTGAGATCTCGTACTAAACCGACTTGAGGAACTGTCGTCTCTGGCGTTTGTTCGGGTTCTTGCCGAATGGTCTGCGGAGTTGTCGCTTCCGTCGTTCTCTTCGAATCCTCCATGTGCGCTCAGCTCCGCGTATTTACTGGTGAGCGGAACATTAATTGCTGTCGAGATTCTTGATTCCGGACGAACCCCTAAAATATTACGCCCGCGCGGCCGATTTATGAGTTTGCGCTCGCGAACGCACACACGCACTTCCGAACCGCTGAAATTAACAACACAAATGTTAAGAAGAAAAACAAGAAGCATTTATTAATACAGAACAGAACATCGCGAAAGATGTTAGATGGATCAATCAAGAGATACGTCCGAATACGCCGACAGCTCACATCCAAATCTAACTTGTTGTCAGATAAACGAATGCCTAATCGTCTCGGCAAACACGGGCATAACAGTATTTATATTTTATTTTGTGTGATTATTAACATGTAACAAGATAGCGGCATAAATGTACTTATCCCATACAGCACAGATCGTTCAAAGAATATTGCTGAGATGTTGCAATGTTGAATATTGATGTGTTAATATCAATATTGTATCTATTGATTGTATTGTATTGATTTTTTTACATTGATTGTTAATGCTGTTGTAACATTGGATCAATATTAAATAAATTATATCGAAATCAATTTTATTTTATAAAAAATGAACAAAAATAGAATGTTATGTAAATAAAAAATTTAAATTAATTAAATTGATCTTTTAACGAAATTTATTTCCAAATAATATATGTCTACGGGGGAATCGGCTTTGCATGCAGCAAAATACTCGCGCATGTGACATTGTTTATGATTAATCAATTCAATGCGCGATGTTGATTCGTGATCTTTCTACAGTTATCCATCCATGTGAAACGTGGAAATAGGATAAGAATCGCTTTGCGTGGAAATCGTGCACCCCCCCCCATCAGAGGGGAGGTGAGGTGGAAGTCGCTTTGCATGGATAGTCGTAAAATATATTTTTAAGTAGCAAAATTATTGTTCTGTATAGTAAAAAGATCATCTATATATAAACTTTCCTTCTTAATAATTTCTTTATGAAGGATGAGCGATGGCTAAAACCTGTTGCAGGTCACTCAGGGTCACTCATGACTTTGACAATATATGTCAAGGTAAAGGTCATTGGGGAATGTTCTTCTAATCTGAATTTTTATCTCATCCACTAACATTCAGTGTTCATCGTATATCATCGATGTAACAGTTCCCGTACGATTGCAGAAGTCCAATACCGAGGTGATACCACTAGCTGAAATATTGTCTCACAGATTACATGATTTCCTTCTATTTCATATGATTTTATCTGATTACAAATAATTTTTTTCACTACATATGAAATCATTTGATAAAATATATGATTTTATTTAATATTGTTACGCGCGTCCGATAGCAGAGTCACTTTAGCAGACGCGCACACACATTCCCGAATCGGCGAAATAATAACACGACAATAATAACGACAAGATCGAGAACAAGAACGTTTATTGATGCAGAACAGAGAACGCAGAGAACATCGCGAAAATATAGGATGCAGCAGATCGCGAGAGAACTTCCGTATACGCCGACAGCTTACATCCAAATCCAATCTGCCTTGTTAGATTGACTTTGACAGTTGATTGACTTGTTTCGATAACGCGTTCGGCTGCATAGACCACGTGTGTCGGTAACGCATGGGCATAACACTATCCTTCCTCTTGTAAATTGTCGTTACACAATTTGTTGAAGAACGTCAAGCTTCTAAAGAATTCCGAGCTCCCGACCAGTTTCTTGCTCCCTACTGCGCTGCTGCCATAGTTTTCTGGAGCCCTGCTCCACTTGGAACCCAATCCTTAAAGTTGGAGGCCTCCCCTTCTGAGCAAGACACCTCTTCAGTTTCTCCTCGGAGGATAGCTAATCCTCCAAAGGACGGAACCCGTTCGGGCATCTCCTCATCTTCATGAAGGGAATCTTAGTATCCTCTTGCCTCTTGTCTTGAGGCGTTGCGTTCTTGTTTCTTCTTTTTTCGGAAAGGAGGGGGAGGAAGAGTCTGGCTTTGTCGCAGTACCGCTGCCCCAATCTCCGCCTTGACGTCTGCCCTCCGTCTCGCGCAAAAACCACGGTTCAAAAATCGCGGGCGAAATGGTCTTCTTAAAAAAAAAATCTGTCGCTAAATGAGTTCCTTGACGATGTTGCTCCATCTGATGGGCTTCTTCAGACACCGCTTCCTCAGCTGGGCTCTTCGCCGCTGTTGATATTGCAGCATGCCAGTAGTAGTACACCACTACACTTTATACCATTACTTTTTCTCATGACGAGTGACGAGCCCACGAAGGTTGCAGTACCGCCAAAGTAAGTCCAAAGAGATATTCGGCATTCCTGTAACTAAAAGGAGAGTTATCACCGTGCCGCTTGCGCTGTAAAATAAATCCACATTAATAAGCTAAGTGATACTATAACGAGGCTCTGCTTTATTGAATTGATATCAGTTTATTTAATCTATTCCGCAGGAATAGATGCGGTGCCAACCTGTTTGCATGTACAATTTTATTTTTATACCTGTTCAACTTGCGAATACAGTAAACAACATCACTAAGTTTCCTTTCCACACAATAAGGACCTTCCCAGCTACTCTGCAATTTAGGAGCTTTCTCTCTCACCTTTCGAGGATTGTACTAATCAGAGGAGCACTTCCATCAAACGTGTCCGGCTTTAATCTAACGTTTGTTTCCCCACGAAGCGAAACACGGGATTCCACGCGTTTACACGTATTCATATCATTTCCGCCCGCAGAAAATCGCGTAATACTGTGAAGTAAGACACACGATTCAACGCATTCTTGCACGTTCGTTTGCTGTTTCTGCTGCCCGATGAAAATCGTATAAAATCGCGATCGTGCGCGTTTGCGGTAAGATTTCCGTTATTGGAAGGACTTATCTGAGCGTTTCCGCTGCGAAGTTCCTCCCGTAGCCGTTGGATCTCAGCGTCGAGTTGTCGCAGTGACTCCATACAGTCGGTCAGCGTGCTCTGGTGTTCTTCACGCATCTGTCGCATCTCAGCGTTGCGTTGTTGTGAAGATTCTGCGCGCGTGCCGTTGCTCCTCCCGCAGCTGTTGCACCTCCCGCAAAACGGCCTGAAGAGCGATCGTCGTAGGTGATACTTTCTGACATTCTCACAGTTGACACAGCAGGAGATTGCTCTGTAGCAATGATTCTCTTTTTCTGAGCCGTTAATTCCCACACAGCAATGAATGTCCAAGTGGAACTTCCGATTTATGAGGTCGCTTTAGCAGACGCGCACACGCACTTCTGAATCGCTGAAATAATAACATGACAGTTAAGAACGAGAACAAGAACGTATATTGATGCAGAATAGAGAACACGGAGCACATCGCGAAGATGTAGGATGGAGCAGATCGCGAGAGAATTTCCGTATGCGCCGACAGCTTACATCCAAATCCGTCTGCCTTAGGCAGTTGACTGACTCGTTGTTTCGGTAATGCGTTCGGCTGCATAGACCACGGGTATTGGTAAGGCATGGGCATAACAATATTATATAATAATTTCTCGTGATTGCATAAGTAATTATCGGATTATATATAGAGATTTCATTTGAATTTTATAATGATTGCAAAGACTCTGTCCCAAGTGGTTATCACCTCGTCCAGCACGCTAGAGTGCAGCATTGGATAAATAATCGCTTCTCAATCTGCGGAAGCGATTGCCCGTCAAATTGGGAAATCCGAATGTCATCCTGACCGTCAGCATTGATCGTATTAGGAAAAGGCAATGACTGAAACCAGCTGACCAAGTTTAATCCAGGTCAGCAGCTCGAGCGGGTATATTAGTATATGCTGTGACATACCGGGAGAGTCGTCTTATCAGTTGTCATTCGAGTTTACGCCTGTATGCGCGTCTACAGTTTCTCGCGCTTTAACGCTCGAGTTGATAAAGGAAAGGCCCCTATTAGACCCTATATGAGAGTTTATTTTGGGTAAATGCGCTAGATGTCTAGGCGAATATAATTTAAAGAAATAATAGATCATTTTGAAGGGAATTTAATAAGCCAGCGTGCGCGAAAAATGAGCATGCGATAGATTATACCCAGAACTCGTTTTCAAGTAATTGGAATCAAGCATCGCAGA
This sequence comes from Acromyrmex charruanus, assembly GCA_017607545.1. Lineage (NCBI taxonomy): Eukaryota > Metazoa > Arthropoda > Insecta > Hymenoptera > Formicidae > Acromyrmex > Acromyrmex charruanus. The sequence continues at coordinate 107,498 of JAANIC010006807.1, forward strand.
TATAGGCACGCAACGTTCATTCCGGTTGTCTTTTTTATTATTGTACAATAACATTTATATTTTAGCAACGATTTTCACTATAACATAGCAGCATGGGTTATTTCATATGAGGAATACCCTGGGTATCTCATATTATGATTTCCACGCCTTATGGTTTTACGATCATCAAATCTAACTTCTGTAATTAAACAATTCAACATATTCTGTATTTTTCTATTAGTACGACCTTACTCTATCACTCCATGAAGAATTTATTGCCAAATATTTATTTATTAAATAATAAACAAGATTTAAATGCTCATCTCAATGAAACTTGAAAAAATATCCAAATTCTAAAATCTTATTTTACAATGGCTACAGGCATGATCTAATAATGAATTTTCTGCTAAATAGTTTTCAATCCAAGAGCAATAAATTCATGGTGAAATCAATAGATAGCATTTATTAGTTTAGCAGAAACGCCGCTATCTCATATAGAGGCGCCTATCTCATAATAGAGGGGTTTCCTCTAAGTAATAGCGATATACGACTAGAAATTGTACGAAAGAATCGGATCGCACGTGAATACTTGTCAAGTGCCAATTAGAGCGATATATATTGTAACATTGCTTAGTAACATTAAATTCAAAGTGTGTTAGTAAGCGTGAAAGTGACTTATTTCTTTTCGTCCTTGGCGAACCCACAACCTATCACTCAAGAATACAATAAATCTTCCTATTCACCGGTCTCAAATTCGGATAATAATTTGTCTGAAAATATTCAGTCATTTTTCCCTGAACTTCCCCAAAGTGATTATTCCTCTCATATGAACCAACTCAGTTACCCACCTCTGAATTTCCTAAAAATAATCATTCATTTCCCTCTCCAATAATTGAGTCAATTTACATCTCTTATCCTAATCTTTTAAATTCGAACGATCTTGAAGATTTGTTTCTTGAAAATATTTAACTTTTAAATTTCTCCAAAACAGAGAAGTTCTTGATATTTAGAACTTACCTTACTAGATACTCCCATAACCAAAGAATAACAATCCTAGACCCTGAAACCCATGTCCCTTTCACTGACCCGATTCATTTTTTTATACTCTGACTTAGCCACCTCCTCTGCTAATCTCGAGACACATTTTAACTATTTATGCTCACAAATATTTGAATCTCCCCAATTTAATTAAATTAATTTATGTAAATTATGAGATAGATCAAAATTCTAACTACACTTTCTGAGATTCTGTTCAGTAATCTTCGTAATGAAGTAAAATCACCCGCGACCGGAACACAACATAACATTACCAATTTTACACTTTTAATCTAGCAATAATTTAATTCAATTAAATCTAAGATTTAATTTTAAGAAATTTAAATTGTAAAATATAATTATTAAATTAAGATTTATTTAAAACCAGTTACATCAATTTATTTTAATTCCGCTTTAATTGCATTCTTCCTCTTACAAGGTCACACGATCCCAGGTCATAAGATGTGATTTTCTTGATCTAAAAACGAACCGATGAGCGCACTATTTCAAGCAGAATCATTGCGTTCGGCTGTAGACTTCTGTTTTGAAATTTAATCCAAGTGCGTTCGCATTGATACGCGATAAGGTATCGATCCACTGAGTCGTCAATCCAAGCCCCTTCTATTCGCCTTTTAACTCTCGTGAAATAAAGATTATTGGGGCTCTGAAGTAACAATTGAATCAATGTTGAATTGCAACATTTATGAAATAAATTCAACGGACATTGAACGTTTCTGTCTTTTCAACGTTGTAGTTAAATTTTGCAACATTCGCAATTTGATATTAGTGAGCTGTATAAATTATATACGTAAATGTACTTATACTCAAATGGGCGAATATCTTGTTATATATTAATAATTACACGAAATAAAATATGAATACGTTGCACGTATATTTCAATACACATGTAATCGTACATTGAAATACACACATACACCTACGTGCCTTTCAAATCGTGTATTTCGATACACGTATACTATTCGTGTATTGAACCGTGTATTTCAATATCGGTGTACCCGTGTATTAAAAATTACACGTATTGAAACACGGATATATTAATTACACGTGTATACGTATACAAGTATATCTCCAAAGTCATTTCTAGTATTTCTCTAAATTTCTTAAAGAGTGAAATTTTATTTTTAAAAATTTACTCCAAAACAGGAAAAAGATTTCTTTCTTTTGCGCTTTGGAGTGACTCTTATTTCAAAAGAGTGTAATCTCATTAAAAAAAATAGAATGAAAATCTGTCACTCAGATTCAAGAGTACAAACATTTTTATTTTTTTTATAATGGCAACATTTTACTCTGTTTTTGGAGTGAGATTTCTCTCCAAGAAATTTAGAGAGAGGGCTATTTCGCCCTACGAATCGAACATACTCTGGAATCGTCTTTAATGTCATTATGTCTCCCGCAGTTTATCTTTCATGTCACATTTCTCTTGCATCTTCGTGAAGTTTTCTATAAATAAAGGACGCGGACCTTGAAACGGTCGCTAGTATCGATTGCACTTGAGCATACGCGGCTCATTTTGCTTTTAGAACAAAGCTACACGCCGCAAACGATCGTCTGCTTAAATGGAAGGGCAATAAAATGGACAATGTAGGAGAAAGGGCGCGAAAGAGCAATGGCATTCTTTTATTTCCGTAGATAATAAGTATATCACGTTTTCACATTGTGCGATGATCACAATATGTTCGCGCGATCGAGATAGAAGCACTGATTCTTCTTTCTTTTAATTAAATGAGAGAGAGTGAGAGAGAGAGAGAGGGGGGGAGGGAGAGGGAGGGAGCGAGAGAGAGAGGGAGAAAGAGAAGGAGAAGAATTCACTCTCCCTTTTCTCATATCGCGATGTGAAAAGATATGAATATGAAATATGGAATATGAAATAAATAAAATTTATTCTCTTTATAAAGGAGCAGTGAGAGCAAAAATCGTCTATTTGATTTTATCGACAGATATTAGATGTTTCCTTAAAAAGCTCGAAAATGTCGGGATAAAAAGCAACTCGAACTTTATAAAATTTGTATAAAGAAAAAATTAATTAAGAATAAAGAATTTATGAGTTTAAGTAGATTATTTAATGCAAAATGTTACCGGAAGCATTACAAAAATATCCTATTTATTTATTATTATTAATCTTTACCGTATCAGGTCGGATCATTAATGACCGTGCGATTGCTGTTCATGCAAGTTTCTTTGAGTCTTTCGATAATTATAAATTATACACTTTATTATTTTTCAAAATGAAATTCCAATATTTATTCTAGAAAGTTGAAAGTATGTTGGCGAATTTTTAGAGATTTTTTTGAATTTTATTCAAATAGGTGAAAAAAACGTATGGATCTAGTGACTCATGTTTGGACGGATGAGACATCAAATCATACCTTGTATTATAAGGTTAATTTTCTTATACAAAAAATATAAATCAATAATCATACTATATATCATTTAAATGCAAAAAAAGCAATTTTTGTAAGTATAGAATAGAGAAACTTTGATGTCCTTGACATGACATATGTTACATTGCTCCCGAATGATCTTCAACAGGTCTTAGTCATGGTTTGTTAGTCGTTTAAAAAATTATTAACAAATAAAGTTTAAAAAATAACATCTTATTTCTATTGTATACAATACAATTAAATACATAATAATAATGTGAGATCTAGAAAAGTTCGCGCGTTTCTATTTGGTCGTGCGCGAGTGTGGTAGTCGGTGGCTCTCCGAGTGCACGATCGATGGCGCGATCGATGGCGCTACGAGAGTCGATCAATCGAGATATGTATCGAGAGATAAGGGACTGTCATGGCGGTGTGTAATGTATGGCGTACGAGGAAATAGCGTCGAGAGAGCATGGCATGGTAGAGTTGAGCGTTGAGCGTGGAAAATCGAGCCGTTGCGAAGCGAAGTTGTTGCTGTTGTTGCGAGTCGAGCCGAATGGTGTGGACGGTGTTTGAGTTGAACGTTTTAATCACCCTTCCTATCAAAGATCCTACAAACTTGGGGGCTCGTCCGGGATTGAGCAGTGCAGGGGATTGAGCAGTGCAGGGGATTTGAGCAGCAAAGAAAATAGAGTCGAAGTGTTGTAATTTTCACTCAAAGTCAAAGTGAAAATGAGTTCCGTGTACGGTGATTTAACGGTAGTTCAGTTGAAAGAGAAGTTGCGCGAACTCGACCAGCCAACAAATGGCTCGAAAGCAGAGTTGATCGCCAGACTTTTAGAGATCGATCCTTCCGGCGAGTGTGTAAGAGAGGACAGAACAGAGACGGGCGTGTGTGCGGAGAGTGACGGCGCATCAAGAAGAGGCGCAGTAGAGAACGAGTCGGACGAAACGTCAAGAGAAATGGCCGCGATGCGTAAAGAAAGAGAGTTGGTGGAACGTGAACTTCAGATAGCTCGACGCGAAATAGAATTGTTGCGTCAACTGCAGCAATTGAATGCGTCCCAGCCGGATACGCATAGAGCGACGAACGAGTTGGCGAGTGCGCCGAGGATGAACATAACCGCGATTGCCGATCTTTTAAGCAATTTTGACGGAAGTACGAATACGTTCGACAGATGGGAGAAGCAAGTGCGCATGTTACAAAAAACGTACAAGTTACAGGAGGACGCATGAATCTTAATAGGACTGAGACTCAAGGGCAAAGCGTTAGCATGGTTTTATTCGAGGCCTGAAAATATTGAGATGCCCGTAGAAGAATTGTTTACAGAATTGCGAGGCATGTTTTTCCGTAGGCCAAACAAAGCGGCAGCGAGAAGAGAATTCGAAGCTCGAGTATGGAAGAAAAATGAGAAGTTTAACGAATATCTACATGAGAAGGTAATATTGGCAAATATGGTGCCTATCAGTGAAGATGAATTAATCGATTACTTAATCGATGGCATACCAGATTCTGTGCTGCGTGACCAGGCGCGTATTCAAAGATTTGCAGACAAATCAGATTTATTAGAGGCATTCGAGAAGGTGACACTAAGAAATGGATCAGAAGTGAATGGGATGTTTTTTCTTTAAAATATTGTTGAAACGGTCCAATAAGGCTGCGTAGTAATCGCCATTGATCGTTTGCTTCGGCGGAAGGTAATCGATATAAATTATATCGCGTGCATCCCAAAAAATTGTGGCCACCTTTCCGACCGACTTCACGGTCTTTGCCTTCAGAGCTAGTTTACTCGGTGAAGTCCATTGTTTTGATTGTTCCTTCGTCTCGAGTGTGAAGTAATGGATCCATGTTTTGTCCACAGTAATGAATCGACGCAGAAATTCATCTGGATTACGTTGAAACATCTCCAAACATTGTTTTGAAATCGTCATACGGTCGCGCTTATGATCCACAATGAGCAAACGCGCCCATCTTGCACCCATCTTGCCGATAGCTTTTTCATACCCAATTGTTCGTGCAAAATTGATCACTGTGCCATGTGATATGCCTGTGGCCTCAACAAGCTCGCGCACTTTCATTCGTCGATCAATCAAAACAATATCGTGGCCTTTATCGATGATTTCTGGCGTAGCAGCCTCAATTGGATGTCCCGAACGAAGGGCATCACATATGGATGTACAACCATGTTTAAATTCATTCACCTAATTGTATACAGTCGCAAACGCTGGTGCAGATAAGCTACGAACATTGTCCAATTTGGCTTTGATTTCTTTCGGCGTTAAACCTTTCATATGTAGATGTTTGATCACTGCACGAAATTCGTTTTTTTCCATTTTGCAAAAAATATAAAGATTGTTCGTTTTAATCGTCTACAGAAATGAAACCACATGATGAATTCCGCTTAAAATTTGACAGTAATCAGCTGAAAGATGTTACTTGTCAAAAAGTAATGTAACATGACACTGTGAGTGCTCTCTGACAGATTTTGTAAGAACTTATTGACTTGCCCTCGTAATGTCTCGCTCGAACGTTGTGAAAAAAATCGATTAACCAAATACAAAACAACGGCTTTACGGCGTGTCGTGGTAAAACGCGGAAGCATAAAAGAAAACTATTGATATAGCGGATTTTTATTAGATGTACAATTTTGCTTCCGCCGTTTTTTTCCGAAATTCGCTTTATTGTAAAAAATTGGTTATACATTTATGATTCAAAGTATTATCTATCGCTGGCCACTACTTTCTCTCATCTTTCGGGCAACGTACGAATCCCGCGTCGAAAAAACTGGTCATCTTTTGAGGCGATCCATGAATCGAATCAATTTTTTACTTCTTCATAAGATCGGAAGTGCTGGTCAGCCAGGCCGTGTGCCATTGATCGAAACAAGTGATAGTCAGAGGGAGCAACGTCCGAGAATACGGCGGGTAGGACTTCCCATTTCCAAGTATGTCTTGACCACTTTCGCAACATGGGGTCGAGCATTGTCATGCTGCAAAATCACTTTATCGTATCTCTCGTTGTATTGCGGCCGTTTTTCTTTCAATACTCGGCTCAAACGCATCAATTGCGTTCGATACTGATCGCCTGTGATTGTTTCAGTCGGTTTTAACAGCTCATAATACACTACGCCGAGCTGGTCCCATCAAATACAGAGCATGACCTTGAAGCCGTGAATATTCGGTTTGGCCGTCGATGTGGAAGCATGGCCGGGAACTCCTCATGATTTTCTGCGCTTGGGGTTATCGTAATGAACCCATTTTTCGTCCCCAGTCACAATGCAATACAGAAATCCCTTCCGTCTTTGTCTTTCAAGCAGCTGTTCACAAGCAAACAAACGCCATTCAACATCTCTCGGCTTCAACTCGTACGGCACCCAATTTCCTTGCTTCTGAATCATTCCCATGATTTTGAGACGTTTTGAAATGGCTTATTGAATCACTCCCAATGATCGTGCCAATTGTTCTTGATTTTGACACGAGTCTTGATCAAGTAATGCCTCCAATTCTGCATCTTCGAAAACCTTCTCTCTTCCACCACTATGCCGGTCTTCGACGTCAAAATCACCGTTCTTGAAGCATTGAAACCACTCATGACACGTTCTTTCACTAATAGCGGCCTCACAATAAGTATTTGAGAGCATTCGATGAGCCGCAGATTTCTTCATATTGAAGCAGAAAATTAAAACCTTCCGCAAATGATGAGAATTTGGCTCGTAAACTGACATTTTCAATCGATAATAACTTTATGATGCAGATACAAATCGACTAATGTTTCTATGGGGTTATGTTGACAGATGCCCAAGTTTATTGTATGACGTCTATGATCTATTTATTTCGACCACCGCTAAAGCCATCTATAGGAAAACGAAGGAAACAAAGTTGTACATCTAATATGATAAGAATCGAAGCTTTCACATGTAATATACCTACAGCTTCCGAGAGATTATGTATGTTCTTCATTGTACACAAGACTAACACGTTTGGATAATTTATTATTTACCCAAAAACGATTTGATTGAAATCTTCGAGTCTACTGAGAGAACGAAAAAAAATTATTGCTGTCTAGAATTTAAGGGATGTAGAGGATATACGTTTGTAACAAAAAAGTCTAGACTATCACGATAAGTATATTGTTTTTATATCTATTCGTCTATCGTTTTTTTCATTACCAAAAAAGGTTAACGAAGAATGCATTTCTTTTTCTTTTAAGAAATTTCAAGTTACCTAACATGAAGGAAATGTCTATGTACGTATGTATATAAATTCACACCGAAATATTTAGGCAATAAGATCAGCTTTGATTGAATATAGGATTTTTTTTTACTTAATTGATGGAAATGAAATTTATCTAATTAAAGAAATTTTTGTATGATTTATAACGTATATATTACATACATAAAACCTACATACCTATATATATATATATATATATATATTAATTGTAGTTTTTGAGGACTTTTACTAACACACTGGTTTTTTGGTATACATAATCACGGAATCACTCATTGAAATGGACATAATGCGTTTTTTTTGTTTGTACACATTTGTATTAAAGACGGTGTTATTTTCGAGGACTATGTACGAGTGCATTTGTACACGCATTTGCAAATGTATATCGTTCATTTCAGAAGCATCTACAAATATATAATTTTCTAGTGTACGTATTATATCTATTGAGTTGTGTTGTGTGAAATCGCTCTATAGAGCAAACAACGCAACACAATTCAACAGATATAATACATATACTATATATTTTGTAGATGTCCCTGAAGTAAACATACATTTGCGAATGTACATTGTCTCCAAAAATAACATCGTCTTATACATTTAATACAAATGTGTACAAATCGCTCTTTAGAGCGATTTCAGGTGACTTTTCTGATTACGAATATCGTAATTAAAACGTTATAGTATTAATTAAAAATTTATAGTATTTTAACAGTAAAACATTAAGTATAAATGATATATTGAGGAAAATACAATAAAAAGCACAGGCAATAAAAACTGGGAATAAGAACTCTGTAAAAAATTTTTTATTTATGATTATGTGTAAATATGTATAAACATACATAAATATTCATAAATAGATATAATTATATACAGGGAGTCCTATTTTAATGTCCTAACAACTTTCTTATTTTTTTATCTTAGAAAAAATTGTTTCAGACAAAAGTTGTATAGCTTTGAGGGGGACATAAGATGGTATCATTACACAGTTTGACCTTGAATAGTTGCTTGAAAATCACCTGAAAGTTATCTTTAATTTCTTAAATAGAATCTCCTACTTTTTATTGCACATTCTTGTAGATCATCTCGAGAAGTTTTCGAAACATTAAATTAAATTCATTTTTATTAAGTATTTTTCGAATTATAAGGCTTGCAAGTTACAGCACCACCGGCATTAGCATTATCCAAGATGCCTGACCGACAGCTAAAACCTTTGAATGTTGTTCATGATCATGACTTGGATAACATTTATTAAGATCAAAGGCATTAGAAGTTGTACCTCTTATTTTATTTTTACAGAAATGTAATTTTTAATGCAAAATAAGATGAAAATAAGATTTTTTACATTTCTTCAAACTTGATTTTTTCTAAAACAAATACTGTGATAATTACCCTTTTAATTATTTTTAACATTATTATTATTTTTATTACACTAAAAATAATTTTACAAAAGAAAAGAGAAATAAACATGTATGGATATTTAATATATAATTATACACGTGTATAAATATTTTCCTGCATTCGTTTATACAACAATTAACATAGAAGGATTACTTTATTCTTGTTGTTCACCGAGTATTAAACAAGGATTAAGTGATATTCTTTGCGCTAATATAAATTAAGAGATACTCTATCGCTGCGTAAACGAATGCAAAATTCTTTATGTATGTTCATACATATTTATACATACTCATGTATAAAACATTTTTGACCAGAAAATTTCAGTCTAAACAGAAATTGTGCATTTTAGTATGATTTCTGATAGATTGAAATTTCTTATTTTCTATTTCTATGTTTTTTATTGTTTACGTTCAGTGGACTCAACATTTGAATGAGCACTCGCTGTTATTGGTGTATTCTTTTAGATCTTCTAAACAGCATTTTAGATCTGGAAGAATACATCAATAGCAGCGAACGCTCACTCAACTTTTGAGTCCGTTGAATGCAATTATTGTTTCCAACTTTATCCATGAGAATTGCTTCCGACACAGATGAAATGCTATTAAAGAGCTGATTATGAAAATTCGTGTTACTGTAAAAATTTAAGTCATTAAAAGTAAGAAACTAATAATATAGTACCAATTTTATGATTTATTAGTATCCTATGTGACGTGACGTTTTCCGTCCGTCACAAGGGCCGCATGGCCCGACCGAATAGTGCAGTCTAGCGTCCTGAATCCTTCCACATTTTAGAGGTCGCACCTGCGCTTTTTTTCGCGACATTATTTGCGTGTCTTACGCGTTTCGCGTTGCCGTTTTCGTTTCCCTTTTTCCGTGTATTCCCGTACCGAGAGTTATAGAGGCCGTTGGCTCCCGCAATCTTGACAGACTGACGCCGCCTTACCGGACGGTAAAGAGAAGAAGGAGAACGGCCAGGAATGGGAGTCGAGTGACGACCGCTGCTGACGGATCCACCGGGGCGCACGACACCCTGCCCCGGGTCACACGCAGGTGATATCATTCATTATTACGCCCTTTTTGTTGTCGCAAGGCATCTTCTATCGCATCCTCTTCCAGGCACAAGGCGGACCGAGGATTGGAATGGCAGGACGGGGGTGGCCACTCTACGCCTCAAGGACGGCGAGAGCCCTGAACAGGCATCTCGAGGCTACGAGGCGGCCCGAAAAGATCCTGCGGCCTCTCGAATTTCGCGCGCCAGGACATGAGACACGGACATGACGCGGTTCCCATTAGCGGAGCCGCGGAGTCACGCGCCAATCAGGCACGATAAGGCCTCCTCGCGAGGCTTAACGAGCCCTGCGTGCCCCCGGGAGCATCAGCGCCCGGTACTTGTGCTGTGGCCCGCTTGACGAGAACACGTGAAAGGACGCAGCAGAGACAGGAGCATTTTGGAGACGACTGGGACGAGCACCTGCGGAGAGTCACGGTGAGACGAGCGTCACAGACTGTACAGTCGCTGGTTTCCAAATCCGGGAGGCGTAGTTTTATCATAATCCTATCCTATTACAGTGAGCGTACATGGCATTGCCGTGCATTAGATTTCCGTGGGATTCGAGTACGCGTGTCGCCTCCCAGAACGGTCCCTTATCATCGGGGAAATTCTACTGCGTCCGCCAAGGCTACAGCCTCGTCATTCATTGTAAGCTTTTGTCGCGGGTCATATTTTGTATCGTAACGTGTTGAAGTTCCGTACTATAATATTGTCGCGTATCTTGTCGTTTCGGAAGCCTGTAGCGTAAGATCTGCATGTCTATTAGAACATCGGCCCTCTGTGTCATAGCAATTAATGATAATTTATGATAGCAATTAGTATTTGCGCGTATTCTGTCGTATCAAGATTGTGTAGTGTCGAGTTTGCGTATATTCTATTTTTCTCTGAACCTTGGCTGAGCGGCGCGAAGCCCCGCGAGCGCGCACGAGGTCACGCCGCAATCGTTGCCGAATTCAATAGTAGTTTCGAGGCGGCGAAGTCTTGTTCGTATAATTCGCGAGAGTATCTTTGTCTGGCGTGAGCTCGTATCGCGGGAATCTAACGAAATTGATACGTCTAGCGTAAAGCATCGGGGCCTGTGTGAAGGCTCGTTATCGCGCTCGATTAGAGCTTGTCGTTACGATTTTGTCGGCAGATGTAAATGTAAGTCGAAGACTTATTCAATATACTTGTTATTTTTGCTATTGTTGATTCTTGTGTGCTTTATTGTCGTCCCTATTCGCTCCTCCAAACGATTCGTTATCCTCGACCATGAACCGCCCCCTCTGCCATTTCCGAGGCTGAGCTATCGGTTGAGAACCCGTCGACATTCACAGCTCATTAGAATATTGCATAAAGAAAATATCGCGAAAATTTCGAGAAAGAGTGGCACGCTCGCTCGTGCCTGGCGCCCAATTATTGTTTCGTAATTGTTTGTCGCTCTTAAGAGCGGCCGCGCGAAGATGTATTTCTGTCGCGTTTCGTTTAACATCACCTGTTATCCGATGGCATAGAAAAATCTTAGCTGTGAATGCGCGACAAAGTTGCGCCACGTTTGTGAGTACGGTTGCACCTGATGTATGGCATTGGTTGCTTCCAGCAGATTCAACTGCGGTGTATTCTTCTAGATCATCCAATAGCGGTGAGCGCTCACGGATCCACTCCGCAACAGTTGAGTCTACTGAATGATATGGTAGGGTCTTAAGTCGTAAAAAATTGACCAATCATAGTCGATTATTCTTCTTTATTGGACTGATTGGTTAATTTTCTACGATTTAAGACCCTACGATCGCTACGATTTCTATTGTAGACCCCGTATAAAGTGAATGGTTGAAATCCATTTCAACAGGAAAACTAATTCCACAGGGAACAGAGAACAGAGAATAAGAATTTCAACCTATCAGAAACTGTGTATTTCACAATACATGATTTCTGATAGGTTGAAATTCTTATTCTCTGTTCTCTGTTTCCTATTCCTTTTATTGTGCGGAGCCCCTTATTCCCAACGTGTCTTATAGCCTCAGGCCAATATAATGCGAGTTTACAACAGAAATTGAAGGATCTTCAATCGTAAATTAACCAATCATAGTCGAATATAATGGCCATTCTGCAATAAGCCATTAATCAAAAATCAGAAATCAAAAATAAAAAATTGACAACATGAGATTGATCAATTTCCAGCTTTTAACTTCTGATTGTAGAATGGTCATGAGAAGAATAATCGACTATGATTGGTCAATTTCTTACGACTTAAGATCATACAACCGCTATGACTTCTATTGTAGACCTCGCATTACATGCGTCTGTTTTTTGTCGTACAACGACAAATTTTTCAAGCCTGTTGATTAACTATGGGACAAAGAGGTCCGAGATCTTCTTTATCTTGCAACCAATTAATACGTTTGAAAAATTATTAACAAAATTTGCCGAAGATGTATGCATGCACAGAATAAGGCATTTAATCATAGAAAGATATATGACATCTTGAACCAATCATAAGCCGATATTCAAAATCAGGTTTTATATTCAAGACAGTGACTACATTTACACGGTCATCCATGATTGAGTTTAATAATATCCGTAGTTGAAAACTAATTAATAGTCACTCCATTCTTTAGAGGAATAGCTATGATTGGTCAGTTTCATAACTACAGATGTTATTAAACCCAACTAAGGTTCGGTTGCATCAAACTTACTTTGACATTAAGCGAGACTTAAAAGTCTCTCTATCTCGTTTTAAAACCGAAAAGAGACAGGAGAGAGGCAAAGAGAGTTTTAAGCTTCACTCAACATTAAAGTAACATTGGTGCAATCGGGCCTAAGGATGTTCTGTAAAGGCTACCGCATACACAATTCCGCAACACTGACCGTAAGACAGTAAGTATAAGTAATAGTAAACTTATCCATAACCTCGCAATAAGATGAATTTCAATCGGTTGAAACTCGTCTTATGGATAAGTTTACTGCTATTTCTATTTCCGTTAGAGTACGTAAAGCTGAAGCAGTATCCTGATTGGCTCATTGGCTTAAGTTTATGTCTTAAGATTACTGTTACAGAAATTTTGTTTGCGGCAATCCTAAAAGTCATGGCACACACCTTCCGTAACAGTAACCATAACATAAGACGTACAGTAAGAATGAGCCAATCACAGTCAAGAATTCTTTGAAACTCTTAATTATAAATGGCTAATTCTTACTAGCTTTAAACGTAATTAAGTACAATCTTAAAAAGTTAGGAATCAATTAGAGAGCCGTCTTATTCCCGTATTCATAGTCAGGCCTTATATTTAAGGCTTCCTTAAATTTATTTTCAGATACTCTACGAATTATTTTATTGGCTACTGAGCATCTAAAAATAAATTTAAGGAAGCCTTAAGTACAAGGTCTGACTATGAATGCGGGTATTAGTGTCTTAAGACATTACGTAAGACATAAAAACGGACTATGAATACCGCTCATAAAAGCATATGTAACATCTTGAATCAATCACGGAAGGCTAGTCTCATGACCCCGGTTAGCATCTCTTTTTGCATAAACGTGACATCTATGGCTCCGGCACAGCGTGATGTTCGTCGCGCACAACATACGCAATATCTAATGAGAATATATTAGGTGTAGTAAAAAGAAATCCATTATTTTTCCAATAGATGGCTTTAGTAATCTGTATCTCGCGTTGCGAAGCTTTACTTATTAGCATTTTACATCAGAAACAAAAATCTTGCATAAATAAAATTAATATTTCCTATAATTAAAAAAGTAATTAAATATTATAAGATAAATGTATAAGAAAAAAGAACTAAATTAAAAATGTATAATTATATGAAATAAATTTAAAAATTGTATATAACTAATGTCACAAATTTACCGTTGTATCTGTAGAAAGTTTGTTATTGATCGCAATAATGAGACAGAACTATATTTTGCAGCAATTTAATTTTAATTCTATTATAACAATAAATGATTGTTATTAAACAATGATTTAGTATTATAGTGAACATAGATCTTGCAAGAGCGTTCGAAGAAATAATGTATTTATTTTTTAATAGTTTAGGTTGACCAACAATGTTGGTCTCTCATACCTTTAAAAAAAATTCATAACGTTTTTAACGTTAAAATTACATGAGTAATGAATTCTTCAAGATAACTTAGATTTCGGTAATGAACATTTGCACGGAAACATTGAAATATATTATTCGTTTTAGCATTTTATACTTACTCGTACATTTAGAATTACATTGTTTTTTATTACGATTTGAAGATGCATATCTGTAATATATTTAATGTGAAATTTATTAATGTTAAAATATAGACGTAACAAATTCTTCGGATTAAGTGAAAAAAACTCAGATCGCGTTGAGAGATGTTATGATATAATCATTTTTGCATTCAATAATAAAAAATTGCATCATAGCTTACGTATTTATAAATTAATTAATTAAAAGAATCATTAATTTAAAGAATCTTTAATGTAACAAAATTATAAATAAGTCTTCATTTTTTGTCTGCTTACATTCAGTAAGCGTGACAATATTCAATAACAAAAGGATATGTGTGTCACCTCTGGAATCGATTTAAGATCTCTTTAAAAATACCTTTAAAAATACCTAATTTGATTGTTTGTAAATACAAGGATTTATTGTTGGAAGGAAATTTATTGTGAAGGAAGTAACGGCGTTGGAGCTATTCTCTTATAATTTTTATATGTCCCATGCCATGGAATTTCTTGACAAAATCCGAAAAGGCGCTCCCTGGCTGAGTGCTTATTGCCATGGATTGCAACGGGAAGACGGGATGATCTTGTACAGATGAAACGCCTGATTACAATAGCTGTAATTGATGCGGAAGAGAATGACGACAATAAAGCTTTTATATACGTTAAAGGACGTGAAAAACGTGAATGGCTGGCTAGTATACTCGATAGCGATGACTCGACAATTGAGACTCTGATTACGAAGACATAGATTCTATACATAATTTAGATGTTACTAACTGTACATATTGTACAATACGTGGAAAACATGTTAAGAATTGTACGTTATAGAATGTATTTAAAATATACAACTGGTGGTTGCAACGCCAGAAAAAAATATGTCAAGTTTAAAAAATGAAGTATGAGATTTTTTTAAATGCATTTTAATTTCTTTCTCCTTTCTCTGTAATTGAGAATCTATCAATAATGATAGCTATTCAGTATTATTACGATATATTTAGTTCAATAAAAAAAAAATGTTTGATGTGTATTCAATAATAATAGTGTGAGTGACTCATTTTCATAGATGACTCATTTTCTTTATGTCAGGTAACTTGGAATTTCTTAAAAGAAAAAGAAATGCATTCTTTGTTAACCTTTTTAATGAAAAAAACGACAGACGAACAGATATAAAAATAATATACTTATCGTGATAGTCTAAATTTTTTTTGTTATAAGTGTATATCCTTACTCTACATCTCTTAAATTAAGACAGCAATAATTTTTTTTCGTTTTCTCAGTAGACTCGAAGATTTCAATCAAATCGTTTATAGTCTCTCTTAAAATCGAACTCTATCAATCGGTTAGGTTATTGGTTAGTCTTTTGTACGATGGAGAACATACATAATCTCTCGGACGCTGTGGGTATATTATATGTGAAAGCTTCGATTCTTATCAATAGAACCAGAGCATTATCAGCTACTGTGTAACAAATAGATCAGACGTTTAACATCACCCGGAACGCACCTGATTCACTGCAGATTAATGTTCACGTTGCTCAGGAACATCAGTTGTTAGGAACAATGTAAGTACATATGTTAATGATCATAGACGTTGACGTGGAGTATTGTGACTTCGCGTTAGATTCGATATGATAGTCGGGGTATAAGTATCAATGTGTATGAAGTTTCGTGCACTCATTTGCAGCGATGCTCTGAGCATGATCAAGTTCTTATTATTTTGCATGTGATAAATGCTCCACATGAGATCTATTTTAATTTATGCTATTTAAGTCTTGCTATTGTATGTTTCAGGGATTGTGCGATACAATTATGCAAACAATCGATAGAGTAGAAGAATGTGAGAGGAATTTATGAACGATACTGTGGCAATGATCGAAAATAGGAAGGATATTGAACGTATATTGAACGAAAATAGGAAGGAAGACGGCGATGATAGTGTAGAGAGACCTGGCATCTCTCATGAAAGAAACATAAATTTATTATTATATCATATATGTATAGAAATAAATAAGTTAATAAATATTTTTCATTCCATTTTGTAAAAAAACTGTGCTAAAATATATGTATATTTGAACTATATATCTGGGGTATGGAATTATTCGGCTACCTTCTTATTATCTTTTCCTTCGTTCATCATTCGCTCATTCCTTGACTTTATGTTGTACGCGTGCCGACGTTATCATGATGTCTAATGGTGTCATCGCGCTCTCATTGAACGTTCGATTTGCGCTCATCAATTCGGTAGAATAAAAATCTTAAATCTTTGCGTGCAAGAAAAGAGACAAAACGTTGGATAGAGAATGCAACGGGAGAAAGAGAGAGAAAAGGTAATAAGTATAGATAGTAAGAAATAGCGCGCTCGGTTGCTCGTCTATATTATTATATAAAATATTATTACAATTAGTTGCTAAGTCATATCATTAAAAGAAATATAAAGTAGATATCATATCTATTTAATAAAATCGCGTGCGAAAGAAGAAAAAAGAACATAAGAGAGAATACAACGGGAAGAAGAGAGAGCGCTAATATTAAGTATAGGGCCACAACGGTTGGGACAGAGAGAACTGCGGGAGTTCTACAACGGGTGGGAGAGAGAAAGAAAACTCTTTCCCTTCTAACACGGATGCGCTTCTCCCTTCCCAACGTCTGTGAGGCACTTCCCCCTGACTCCCTCACACACGACACACACATCGTATACGTATACTAACATATAGTGGGTTACGACCAGCATATATACCTTACTAATTATTTAGGCTGAATGCAGCCCAGGTTTGAAAATGTATCACATCAAGCCAAACGAAGAATGAAATTATGCACTAGATTTTGCTATACTTCATTCTTTATCATCTCTCTATATTTAAGTATCAAATAACCAAGTCTTTTCTACTCCCTGTAATGATTTAATGTGAGTTATATGATACATGGTTGCGCTACTTATTATATTGACAAATCGATTCAACTGACATAATAATATTATTAATATTAATATTTAAAGTTATAATTACAATTACTAATATAATATAAAGGCGTTTATAATAGATTGGTTGCCTCCAAATTATTTCAATTCCTTCTTTTTGTGGCGTAAATCTTGACGCGCAGAGTATATAAATATTGGAGTTACTTTATTGTTTGAATTCTATATTTCAATTTATTAGATATTGTATTAAATATTTAAAAATTATTATATATATAAATATTAAAATAAAATACTTTTTAATCGTTTAATGTAAAATTGATGTGGTAATTAATAAACGCGATAAATAAATGATTATTAAATGAGAAACGTATTAACGTTTTCATTTACGAGCTGAAAAACGGATAATTCACTCAAAAATACTTCCAACGGAAAAATGAGTATTGAAAATGACAATTCACTCAAAAATACTCATAGCGGAAAAACGAATATTGAAAACGAATAATTCATTCAAAAATATTCATGATCATACTCGCGTATACGTTCCTCATTCATCTGCGGAAAAACGATTATTGAAAACGGGCAATTTCCTCAAAAATACTCATACGCATACTCGTTTATACTTGTTCTCGTTCCTCGCAATACACCGCGAGTATTTGTGAGTGCAAGAAAAGAGCAGTAACGGGCTAAAAACAGGCTACAAACGGGCTAAAAACGGTTCATATGAGATCTAAAAACGGTGAAAAATTTTTATAAGGGTACGGCCAAGTATCCCCTTACGAGAGTCGAAGTTAAAACATTCTCGATACATGCCGGCGTCATGAAGGTGTTGATAGCCAATGCAATACTCGGACAGCTGCCGAAACGAATAATAGTCAGCTTTGTCGATAATTGTGGCGTTTAACGGCGATAGAAAATTGAACTCGTTTAATTAAAAAAATTAATGATATATTTCTTTTCGCTGTACGTCGATAGCATGCAAATTTCCAATAGACTTACAGCCAAATTTTTCGAAAGACAGCCGCTCTACGTTGAAGCTTATTACACATTATTCTCGGTAACCGACATTCACTTTCTGAACGAGAGTAATTCTATAAGTACAGACAATTACGCCAACGGCTACACTCTTTTCGCTTTCGATCTTACTCCAGATCTATCCGCTAATTGCGCAGGGCATTGAGGAGAATCTTATGAAACACGGAATCTTATGATTAGAACTGAGATTTGAAAAAACTTTTTCAGTGACTATTAATTGTATCGTCTATACCGAGTTTGATAACGTTTTAGAAATCGACTTCTCGCGCCAAGTCATTGGCGACTTTTTCGGTCAGCCGTATAGCTTCCGCGAGAAAATTATTTTCTCCCACTACACATTTTTTTCTAATCTAATTGTACTCAAAATGACAAAAAAAGATTCAGTCTTGCTCGTGACGCCGATGTTTTGTGACGTAAAAATAATAGCGAAAATTCGAATATCCTAATGGATATAGTCATCGATATACAAGGTTTTCGCGATATCGAAAAAAACTTTATTCCGAAAAAAATCGCGATTCTTGCAATTAATGCGACGAAATGAATTATGCCACTCACCGTGCATTGAATTATGCCACTTTATCCATTTGGCGACTTACCCGAGAGAGTCAGACGAGAAAACAATTGGCTTACACGAATTATCACGGAATCGAATGGTTCGACGGAAACGTCAATCCTAAATACTTTACTATACTCCAAGACATTACACGATAAGCTACATCTGTAACAGAGAAGACACGTTAGCTTGAATCTACTCTCCAGAAACGTATATAATCTGAAAGGAATTTCTCCGGTTTTTCAAAAATCTATCATATTTTGAATGTCGCAGACAACGCTGCACGCATCACGGATTTCGAACCAACGTCGAATCACATTGCGCCTTACGCAATGCTTACAAATTGAAACGTTGACTAACTATACGAAATAGCAGCAATTCGAGCTACGATAACCATCCCTCAGAAAATTGGAGCTAGAGCGATGTCGAGAGCGAAAAAATAGCTGAAATTTTTCAATTCAATTTAAAAATTAGAAACACGATATAATTCGTAATATCGAAGCGTGGAAGAAAAATATTGTGACTGAAAATTCGAACCAAAGTGAGAACGAACATGCGACAGACGAGAAGATAAAATATCTTAGTAATATAGCAATGGGGGGTTATATTCCACGGATACAGCCACCTGGGCTACCACCAGACGGTGCTGGCGTTGCGGTCGCGAGAAGAACTTGTGGGAGGATAACGCAAGAATGATTCCAGACGATATCGCTGTTTATGTAAACAGCGATACCATTGATACGCGCCGCTGCCGCCGCCGTGGACCCCGCGTCCACTCCAAAATGCGTTGCGGGCCATCGCTACTATTCCACACTCACCCCAAAATGTGACGATTAATGTCAAAATATTTTTTATTTACCTCCTCCTTCTCCTCCTCCTCCTCTTCCTTTTTCTCTTCCTCCTTTTACTTTTCCACCTTCTCCACCGCTTCTTCGACGTGGAACAGCTATTCTTCACTTTGTAAGTGGAGGAGGTCCATCATGTACTCGATGCACTCCTCGGCGCTTACATTGTTAAAATTGAAGGGGAAATCGTTAATGTATATGATCTCTTCCTCGTCATTGTCATCCTTCTCCTCCTCCTCCTCCTCTTCCTACTTCTCCTCCTCCTCCTCTTTCTCTTCTTCTTCATCGAGAACGTCTTCATCAAAGAGAACATACTCATCACCGAGAACGTTCTCTTCAGCGAGGACATACTCTTCGATACTGACGTCCTCTTCCTCTTTCTCCTTAATCTTTAGCCGTTTGGCTGGAGGCTCATCGGAATTCTTCAATCTCAAAAAAAATACAATCACGTAACACTTAATCATATAACTCACTCAACATGCGAAAGCATTCCGTCTATTGGCAGAATACTTCTATAGGTTGAAGTCACTCACATCGAATACAGTGCTTCGCGCGACGCAACTCGGTAAAGACTGCCGCTGAAAAGCATTCTTCGCTGTAGCGAGACTGTCTGGGGATTTATCTATGGTAGTCGATGTATATAAAACAAAGTAAATCAAAAGTGCCGCCGCGAGAAGATTGACATAATAAGTTCTGACATAATAAGTAGAAAATTGCCTTTATTGTGCATTCGGCTATCAAATATTATCATTATATTACATTAAGATATTGAGCAGCACTGCCGCCGCCACCGTGTTTCTATCTCATATATTTGCCATATACTTATCCATCTATACCATCTTTCTCTCAATACGTTATGCCATGATCCGTTGCGATTCATGTGCATCCTTACGATTTTTTCTCTCATTGCAGCTTCTTATGTGACTTCTTTTACTTATTCTTATCAAAATATATACATATACATATACATATATATTTTTTTTATTTCTATTGTACTTATTTAATTATATTCTAATAATGCTTTTAAGGGGATGCTGGAGTGTCCTGTTTTATCATTAAATATTAAAGACTCTTTTCTCTTAATTGTGTTTATGGATTGAAAAATCATTCTCCACACTTAAAGTATCGACAACAACGCAATTCGCCAGCTACATTTGAATACGAAAAACGAAAGAAAATTGAAGATTTACAGTTTTGTTATCGGCTTCTGTAGTCAACACATCACAATATGTGCTGCATATAAGAGTTTCAGATCTTGCACGTTCATAAAAAATAGCTGGC
>JAANIC010006807.1:135480-150803 GCA_017607545.1 Acromyrmex charruanus
AGTTCGTAGTATATGACACCCTTCTGATCCCACCAAATACAGAGCAGGAGCTTTGAGCCATGGATATTGGGCTTTGCCACTGATGTTGATGGTTCGCCGGGCTTAACCCATGACTTTCTGCGCTTTGGATTGTCATAATGGATCCACTTTTCGTCACCGGTAACAATCCGATGCAAAAAACCTTTTCTTTTCTGCCGTTGAAGCAGCAGTTCGCACGTGAGAAAACGTCTCTCAATATCCCTTGGTTTCAATTCATATGGGACCCAATGTCCTTCCTTCTGGATCATGCCCAAACTTTTAAGACGTTTTCCTATTGTTGAGAAGTCAACTTCCAATGACGTAGATAATTCTTTAAGTGTTTGACATGAGTTTTCATTGAGCAGTGCCTGCAAATCGTTATCTTCAAATTTTTTCGGCTGACCAGGTCGCTCCTTGTCATCCAAGTCGAAATCACCAGCTTTAAAACGTGCAAACCACTTCCTACATGTTTGCTCAGTCAGAGCATGTTCACTATACACATCCACTAAAATACGATGAGCTTCAGCTGCACTTTTGTTCATATTAAAGTAATGAAGCAAAACTCCCCGCAAAAACACTTTATCTGGCACAAATTTTGACATATTCAATGAATTATACAGTGTTGTTATTTATGATTTCAAGAAAGGTTATGTACGGCAAATGACGTCCTATGATAGATGTTTACAATGTATACAGAACTATAGGTAACAACGAAATAGTGTACTGTTTGTGCCATCTCTTGTAAAACGCTACGAATTAATTCCAACACCTAATATATGGATATTCATGAAAAAGAATTACATTATGTATGTGCAATGTTGTATTCATTTATTGATACTATATTATTATTACCTAAAATGGCATTGGACGTAAGGAAAAAGTGCTACTACGGCTTCGTATCGATATAACTATTAAAGTTAAAAATCTGTACTTTATGTATATTACAGATTTTTAATACTTGTGGTATATATTGGAACACGGCCTACACTGCATGTGTACATAATACTGTATTTATATATAACTGTATTTCTAAGGTCCGATTCTACAAATATAAGATTAACTTCAATTACGGTTTATTTTTTTCTTAATTCTAAAATTGAAAAATTTTCCAAAATAAATTTTACATTTATGAACCGACCTTAATACACGTCCCTGCTAAGATGGTAATGTAGGAAACGGAATAAAAATATCGATAATTAATCGATCGAATTTCCTGCATGATCATATTAACTCAGAAGGCGTAAGCATCTTATACATTGGAAATAAAAACCTGTAAAATCGACCTTGATTAACTTCAGCCTTCGCTCCAGCATCCCCTTAAAGCGAGCGCAGCGATATTATCAAACGCCATATCGATCGTGATGATGCTGCCGGCACATGTAATATGATACGAAGAATGTAGGTAGGAAAAGAACGGATAGATATCGCGAAGACGGAAGGAATGATTTCAAAGACACACAGTTAATATTCGTTTATTTTTCATATACTATATATATATATATATATATATATATATAAAATGTATAAAAAAAAGAGCATAAGAAACTACCGCACAAGTTATAGTTTGTGATATTTAATTACATTAATTAAAACATTAGACGTTTCGGCCACAATCTGGCCATCTTCAGTAAATTCACAATATTCTTAAAACGTAGAGTTACATATAGTTGACATTAAATTCAACCGTCGTATGTTGTAATTATATAAACGTGTTCTTTCATATGTGAAGATGCTTCGTACAATAATGTTACCGCCAATTGTCATATCACGAAAAGTGTAGAACGAATCTGGAAATTCTCGTTCGGTTTTATTAGATAGTAATCAAAGATTTTTCAAGGACATACCGCGAGAAGTCACAACATGTCACGGCATGTTTCGCGGTGACGTCATCAATGCGATTTGATATAAATGCGACATTGCTAAATAGAATGTCACGTGACCAGATTTTTCACGAACATTCGACATGATACGACATATCACAACATGTTCGAACGGTGACATCATCAATAATGTAATGTGTTACAAACGTCACGTGACCAAGTAAATGGTATAAAATGAGAAGATTTAGACGCACCGCGTCATTAGTCAATGCAAGCGATAACATGGAGCGCGATTTGATAGAACAAGCAATCCAGCTGAATACCATAGAAGAGTACGTCGCATACGAACAACGATGCGACGAACTCATAGAATCTCTGGAAGAGCAGAGTTATGCCAAACGCCCGCGATTATCGATCGGCAAGAGACAATCGATGATCTTATATATCGCGAGGCTCAAGAGTTTGAAGGATTCGATGCGTGAACGATTTGTGCATGTGAATGCCGGATATAGACTTCAATGGCGCGAGATCGAAACAGCGTTCGAGAGTAGTGTATTGACAAGCGCGGTGATAAACTCTAATCGAGCCGCGACGGTTTTTAGAAGACGCTGGCAATGTAATGCTCGAGCGAGTGCGAGACACTGTAGAAAGACATGGTAGTATAAAAGTGAATACCGCGTTCAACAGCGAATTCGCGATGAAGGATAAATGTTACGTGCTAATAATGTTAGTGCTGCATAATTACAAAGAACAGCGAGATATATCGATGCACCGATATGCGCGAGTAATACGAGCGACACGTCGTCGAACCTACCCTAGCATCGCTCGAAGAGGTCCAGGAACAGCTGGTGAGCATTGTAGCGAATTCTCAATTTGATAGTGAATGTGAATATACACAATTCAATGAGCATGGTGTTACTTCAAAGTGCTACGGGAAATAGCGACGAAACGAGCGATGATCAATATGCATTCGATGGACAATGCGTGTTTCGCGTGATCGATGATAGCTACTCTATACCCAGCTAAAAGTCATGTGAATAGAAAATCGTCGTATTCGCATTATATGACAGTGTCTCGTGGATATCGAATTTCCAATAACGTTCAAAGACATTCCGAAATTCGAATATCTCAACAACATATCGATCAACGTGTACAGCATCAAAATTAAGCAGGTCCTTCCTCTACGGCTCATCGATGACGAGAGGGACAAACATGTCAATCTCCTGTATCTACAAAATTCACGCAACGACAACATTAGATACTTTGCGTAAAACCTATAAAAAACCTATCCCGCCTTATAAGATCATAAATTACTGGAAGAACGAGAGCAGGAAATATTTTTGCGATTGGTAAGTATAATAAGAAAAGTTAATATAAAACAATATTTAAAAACAGTAAAAAGAAATAGAAAAATGATTTCTCTATTATTTGCAGGTGCCTTCATTAGATACTTTAGCTTGAGCGCAAAGTTGGAGATCCACAGCGAAGATTGTGATAAGATGAACGATTGTGCCATTCAACTGCCAAGCAAGGACGACAAATAGCTCAAATTTGGTAACTATAACAACCGAAAACGACCTCTCATCATCTACGCTGAACTGGAGTACGTCCTACGGAAGACGGAATCCGTGTCAAAGAAGACGCGTCATATGCGTATCAACAGCATGAAGCATTTAGCACAGGCTACTATGTGCGACGACACATTATCGTCGTATCACTTCCGTCGCGATGAAGACTATATAGCGTGGTTCGCGCGACAACTCAATGATTTGGCGTATCGCGTGAAAACTATCGTATCCGCCAATGTGCTCATGGAAGCGTTGTCTAAACAGCAATGGGAGGCGTACCGTAGCGCGACGAGTTGTCACATCTGCGAGAAATAGTTCGCGCCGGACGATATGCCTGTCCGCGATCATTGCTATCTTACCGGGCGATACCGTGGCCCAGCATATATGAAAAAAAAAAAAATTATATATTCACTCAGTTAATCAGTCAGTTAGTCAGTCAGTCAGTCAGTCAGTCATATAAAATCTGTGATCCTCACTAGGTTTGGAGGTGCGGTATGAATATTCTGTTTACAGAGACTAGTGTTTTGTACTCTGCATAATTGCTCGTACTTTTTCAAAAAAATACTTTACCGATTGAGCCCATACATGCTTCGCTAATCGTTCATCAGCAGTTCGATAGCCGTACAATATCTGTTGAACGCTGTTTGCTAGATACTTAATAATGCCGCGAAGAAGTGAGATATAAAATGTTGATAATGTAATTATAGCAGATAAAATGATTATGTTCTTTGCTATGTCTTTTCACAGTACATATATTGTGATATCATCTCTTACGTATATACGTACATACGTACATACATACATACATAAACAAGTACATAAATATGGTACATGCATACATACATACATACATACGTTCATACGTACGTTTATATGTACGTTCATCTTCGATGCGGTGGACTTGGCGGACTTAGTGGTAAAGGATGGTATCTCTTTCGCTCGATTGATTTTCGGCGTATATATTCTTTTACTCGGTCCATGTCTTAACGCTCGTAACTGAAGTTTACGATTGAATGAAAAAAGCTATATATACTATTTATATACACTGTCAGATCGGCGACATGTCGCGACGCGTTAAGAGAAACGCCGATGTTTCGGCTGCTAAACTAAACATAACTCTTCTACAGTAAAATGAAAGTGGTACGCCAATGAAAAATATGAAATCACACTGCGTTTCCACAATCCTTAAATTTCTTCGAAGAAGTGTCAATAATGATTTTTTCTGGGAAGAGATCGATGGCATGTCGCGATGCGTTAAAAGAAGCGTTGGTGCTGTTTATATAAACATATCAATGAGGTGTGAAAAATATAAACTAAAACACTCACGATGCTGCCTTATTTACTTTTAAAGAAAGTGTGGCCCAATAGGCAAAGAGTCAAAGAAGTCACAAATAAAATATATATAATGTGTTATAAGCGCTCAGTTCCACAGTTGATGTCCTGGAAGACGATAAAAAATATTGTATCTGCCAATGTGTCCATGGAAATGTTGTCGAAAAAACAATGAGAGGCATACCGTAACGCGACGCGCTGTCACATTTGCGAGAAACCGTTCGCGTTGGACGACACGCGAGTGAGCCATCATTGCCATCTCATCAGTAGATACCGTAGTCCAGCGCATTCAAACTGTAACTTAAATTATAAAAATTCATTATATGTTCCGATCGTTTTTCATAATTTATTAGGCTACCACGTGCACTTTATAAATAAAGAAATTGTTATCGCGTACAATGGACTTGTATGTGTACTGCCAATAACCAAAGAAAAATATATTTCGTTCACTAAACATGTTAAATATATCGCCGAGAGAGCAGACTCGCAAAAATGCATAAAATTACGGTTCATCAATTCTCAATTAAAATTTTTCAGTACAGCCTCGATAAATTGACGTTGTTTCTAAACAGAGACAAATTAAAAATCATACGTTCCAAATTTTCAACACTATCGGATTAAGAATTTGAATTACTGACTCGTAAAGGTGTCTTTCCGTACGAGTACGTTGACTAAAAAAAATTGCAGGTTACCACCGCGCGAATCATTTTACAGTTCGTTAATGGGCAATACAGTATCCGAGAGCGATTACGCTCACGCTGTGAACGTATGGCGGTGATTCTTCATATTAACGCTCGGCGACTACAGTGATCTGTACTTCAAAAACCGATGTCCTGTTATTGGCCAATTTCGAAAATTTCCGCGAAAATTGTATCGCGAGTTACGATTTCGATCCCGCGCATTATTACACCTTGCCTAGTTTCACGTGAGACGCGATGTTAAAATATACTCGCGTAAAGTTTGAGTTATTCACCGACATTGATATGATCATGTTCATTGAGTATACACGGTATACGCGGAGGCCTCAGGCTTCAATCAATGTTCAAGCAGATACGCGCAGGCTAATAACAAGTACGCAACAAGTGCGTTCGTACGACCCGTCAGAACCATCACACTTGATGTACTACGACGTAAACAATTTATACGGGTGGGCGATTGCCATACGCCGAATTTTGATGAGTCGAAGACGCTGCGAATTTTGACGTGAGCGCGATCGCTTTTGACTTACCCTCCGTTTACATTCTCGATCTCGAGTATCCGCAGCATTTACATGATCAACACACTGATCTACCTTTTTGTTCGACGCGTATAAGTTGCTCGGCAATCGTGAGACTAAACGTCTAGCGACGCTAGACTTCTAGTTACGATAAATAGCGTTATGTTATCCATTATCGCAACCTGTAGCAATGTATTCGTCACGGTCTTCGCGTAACAAAGATCCATCGGGCGCTACAATTCGCGTAATCTTTATGGTTTTGCGATTACGTTGAACTCAATACAAATTTCAGAACAAGCGCAAAAAACGATTTCGAGAAAAATTTATATAAATTAATGAACAACGTGGTATTCGGTAAAACTATGTAGAATATGAGCAACCATGTTGACATAAAATTATTAACAAAATGGGACGGACGGTACGGCGCGGAGGCAATGATCCCAAAACCGAATTTCCACAGCCGTAGCGTCTTTGCGGAAAATTTGATCGCCTTCGAATTGCGCAAACTCGAGGTGAAGTTCAACTAGCCGATTTACGTAGATATGTGTATATCGACATATCGAAAATCTGCTTGTACGAATTTCATCACGAATATATGTTATCACTGTTTCGCGACAAATGTAAAATTATGTACACCGACACAGACAGTCTTATATACCGCATCGAGTGCGAGGACGTTTACGAGACTATGAAACGCGATATCGCTAGATTCGACACGAATGATTATCCGATGGACAACGCATACGATATATCTCTCGCGTACAAAAAAGTACCCGGTCTGATAAGAGATGAAAATAACGGTGCGATAATGACCGAATTCGTTGATCTCAGAGCGAAGATGTACGCGGTAAGAGTGAATGGTAAGAAGGACACTAAAAAGGCGAAAGGCATAAAAAGTAACATGGTAGCGCGAATGATAACATTCGACGATTACATTTACGCGCGGTGTTTCAACGAAGAGATCGAAATGACTCGCCGTCAATCGTGTATATATACACATATACATACACATATATATATATATGTATATATATATATATATATATATATCGTGATTGCATGCGCATGCATGTGTGAGAATACTCGTTAAAAGAATCTCATATTTATATAGTTTTCGCATGTAGCTATAATACGATAGAAAAAATGCAAAAAATTTTTTTTACTGAAAGCTGCAGTATTGGTGAAATATTAGGTGTTCCAGTTAGTTTTAAGGGATTTTTTGCAAAAAAAAAAAACACTTTTATTTTGGAGAGGGAAATGTTAAATTATATTTTATTCAAAATATTTTCCACCACTAACTACAACTTTTTCCCACTTTTCTGACAATAAATAGATTCCGCGATAAAAATAAAGTATTCGTCTTTCGGAGCAATCCGTTCACCAAACCATTTTATTATTTCATCATATGTTTTGAAGTTATGAACTGATCAGCAAAGCCGTGCTTGATCGATCGAAATNTGTGTGTGTGTGTCAACATTTATATTACTATTATGTTTTTACATTTTTTATATTTTCATACAGTGTACATATTATTACGCTTTATGTATTACTATTTTCTTAGGTATTATTTTAATTTGTACTTTGTGTATGTTTTTCTATATTTTTAAAAATATTTTTATTAGTGTGCATATTATTATTATGTACCATTATCATTATAATTTACACGTCATGCATGTTTTTTACACTTATATAAGTATTACTATTATGTTTTATGTAGTATTTATTAGTGCCATTTATTAGTACCATTTATTATGTATTACTATTATTTCTCATTTGTATCGTACATTTATATACGTATTTTATATCGGTATACTCAAAAACGAAGATGAAAGGGATAATAAAAATATATACGTTTATATACTTATGTTGTTATATATTTGTTACATCTATACAAAATATATGAATTAAATAACATTGTTTTTATGTGTCCATTAATTATGCGATCCATCGAATCCCAGCTACTTGTACACCTTGTCTCTCTTCCTGCGCACTTTCTCCACGAGATACTCATCCGGATGAGTAGCGCAATGCAACTCGTGCTCGTAGAACTCTCCAGCAATCGATCGCGTGGTTGTTGCGTGAGGTAATCCCTTTCCAGATTTCTCCTTCTGTTTCTTGGGTGTGATCAACATCAACGGCACGATTACATGTTTGTACTTATATCCCATGTTGCTCAATAATCGACTCTGCGAATGGTACTTGTGTTTGTGGGCGTTCGTCACCAACAGCATGCTCTTGTACTTGTGCATATCGTTTTCCGTGTAGAGGGTATCGTCGGGAATTCTCTTGAAAATCAATTCGTAAAGACCGGATGTACCGGCGTATCGTACGCCGTCGGTAATTATGTTGTCCGCGTCTTCCACGGCAAAACGTTTATTGCCAAACATTAGCCCATCCTTGTGTAGGTAAATGCCGTGATCTATACCGTTCTCTTTATTTTGTGTTTCCCTCAGGACAACCTCGATGTACTTTTGACCCAGCGGGCCCAAGTCGGCTCGTAACGCCTCTCGACTTTGCAGCTGATTTTGAATCAGCTAGCCTTTGTCGCTAGCGAGTCTTCCGTCGTTTCGAAAACGTTCTCCAACGACTTTATCGTTGGTACGATTTTGACATGCGGAGTGGAGGTTATCGGTTGTTCACGATCGTGCGATCTATCACTGGATTTATGCAGAATCGTGCAAAGTTCGAACGTCTCGATCACTTCTTCTCCCTCCTTTTGCTCCTCTTCCTCTTTCCTCTCACATTTAGGGCCAGACGCTGCATCTTCGTCGCGCGACTCTCTCCTTGTCGTGCGCATGCCGGGGCTGTCGACGAAAAGTTGCAGCGGCTCGATATGAGGTTTAAAATGTTTGTCCAACGCGATGCCCTCCTCGATTCTATGGGTCTTCAGAGCACGATGTTTCTTGCATTCGACTCGCTTGTCTTCTCGATCTCCCACGCGATTTTTTTACGCTCGCGTACATCTGCCATGTTCATCTTTGGCTAAGTATCGGCAACGACTGATCGACGTTACGGTATCGCGAATTCGTTAAATCCTTTTTTGTATCGTCCATTTGTTGAGCGCTCTGTCTTCGTCTATCACTACGAATTCATATTTTTTTGCCAACAGCGGCACAAAGCGCAAAATTCGCCGTACGACATGTCGGTATTCACATGATCATTGTAAACATGTTTCAAGATGGTATCGTCCTGTTTGAACAAGATTAGAAGATTCAGGTTGTCGCGTATCAGATGTTTAGGTATCCTCGTGTACATCTGACAGAGATAGAAGCAGTCGATGTTCGCGTGGCTACACTTCGAAAAGTATTCTCTCATCGCATCCTCCTTGTTGCATGCCACGTCATCAAAGATAAAAATAGATATGTGGATGCGCCTCGCTCGGTGGACTGACGTCGCTGTTGTTGGAGAACGTAAAATAGCCGATTTCGTCGATAAATGTAAACAAATTTTTGAGATACTTGGCTGTTGTAACGATTTCAAGTAGAAGTACATGTTCTTGAAACGTATGCCATTCGAGCTCTCGAGTAAGTTTATGAGAACGTTGGTTTTATCGCAATTCGACGGGTCGCAAATGATCACGCGTATAGTACTCGGCAGCATTTCCCCGTGTCATTTAATTACCTCATTACTCGCGACACCAACCAATAAAAGTGCGCCATTTTTTCACGTCGACGAGCCTTTTTTCACGTCGTCTAGGCCACGCTCCCGGGATCGGAGATGCAGGGGATTTATGATTGCCCATAACTGCCTATATACTACTAATCAAAATATTTACGCTCAATTGCCTATATACTACTAATCAAAATATTATGCAAAATATAATCGCATTATTAGCAACGATTATTAGTATCTCAGATTATGTGTTTAAAAGTCCGAACGTTTCGGCGCACAATCACATCTGAGATAAATTAAATCCATAAAACCAAGAATTACAATATCATTCGGAATATCTAACTTTGATCGCTTTGGTGCTCTCTAACATATTTATGCTGTACATTAACTCAGCCAAATTTTATTTCTAAATATCGCTGATTATGCATTTTCTCACTATATATGTCAGTTGTTGCGAAGAATATTTCAAAAACCTTTGTGGTCGAATTGACCAATAAGGAAAAGTTCACAACTGTCCGGAACCGATTTGATTCTCCATGAGATATGTTGTTAAACACGAAAATCTAAGAGACACGTATTTTTTTATAAGTACTCATGTTTAAGGGGTGAAACGTCCCTTAAAAAGAGATGATATTTCTTTCAAGGCGAATATCGTCGGAAGTATAAAAGATAGAAAAAAAATTTTTAAACAAAAGTTGTACGATTTAATGAATACTTTAAACATATAGATAAAAAAAATTTTGTTTGTTTTTTTTTTTAAATACCTCCATCCATAATTTTCAAAAATTTTCAAATTTCTTTTCTACCAAATTAAAGATTATTTTTTTACGAATTCAACCATATGCAATAAAGTTATATTACACAATATCATTTTCGAGAATTAATTATTAACCCTTCCGTATATACGTAATCCATGCTCATATGCGTAAGTAATTGTCGTCGGAACAGTAAAATGTATGTCCAGTCCATCCGTGAAGAAGAATGTGAATCCGTGTCCAAGAAGAATCAATGTTTTGTAGGCATATTTTCGTTAAGTCAGTTGTTGTGTTCTAAGAAGAACGTTCGAGAGATATTCTTGCGCGAGCTTGTCGCTACCGGAAAATTCCGTAGCAGAAGTAACCGATACGCGGATCCACGAACTCGCGAGGATTGGCTCTCGATAGATCATCAGGTCGTGCCTGATTGGTCAAAGGGCATTGATCCCACCACGCGCTACCGTCGCGCGTCTCCTTGCGGGCCTCGCGATGCTCGACAGTTCCTGTTCACGATCCTGACGGACAAGCAGGACCTCACAACTGTAAATAAAGTTACCGGGCGAGACCGTGATTAATATCAGTCTAATCATTTGTACCCGATAACCCGTCCTACAGTTTGGAAAATAAGTTTCTTCTAATCACATTTTAAAATAAACTGTAAGAAATGTAAATATTAAATTAATAACTATTTTACGACTTTTATGAGATTCTTAAATAAAATATAAAATATATCATAAAAATGACACAGAGATGATAATTTCATTATATTACATTACGTTTGTGCAAATTTATATTTACTTTTTAATAGTAAAACAGTATCTGAAAATCTGTTGTGAGAGGAAATTTATTTAATTATCTGAAGTCATTTTACCAGATTTAGAAATTTTTACAGTAACATTTATTGATGTAAATAAGATTTCTTGTACTGTAGTCCAAATATACCATTAGTTTCTTTTAATACTCTAAATAAAGGTGACAGCAAATTTCAATTGGTTGTATAGTGTATGAGTGTGTTGTTGATGATATAGATTGCTCAACACACTCTACTTTCTTTATTCCTTGATTAGACAATGATCTTCCAGAATGAATTTCCAATTGGAAACTACTATGATCAGAATTAAAAACATTTTCAGATCCAAATTGTTCGTTAAGTGATTTCACTGTACTCAGAAAATTATCAGCTGTATTTTGCAAATTAACAGAATTATATTGTTCTTCTAGTTACAAATTTCGTAATTTTGTTCGAAACAATTCGGTGGGACTTTTTGAATCTTAATACCCAAATATGAGATGCTTTAAGGATTTAAATTTCCTATTTCTTCTTGAGCTTGTAAAACCTATCTTTGTAAATCGATATCATGAACTATGAATCCTGATTCATCAGATGTAGTAAATTTATCATGTGTAAATTTGGAGATGTAAGATAATTTTTCTATACAATTTCCACCTGAATGTAATTATTCTTCTCATCTCGTCTTAATTGACGTTCAGATGAAACACTTCTAAATTTATTTTACACTGATTTTAGTGGACGATTCCTTTTGTTGTTATTTTTTTCAATAATATTCTAATTCCGCCAATACTCAACAGCTCGTCTTTTATAAGAACTGTCAAAGTCTGCGTCATCATTTGAACATTGAGGATGAGAATTTAAATTATCTTCATCTTTACTTCATACTTCAATTATTTCAGAATTATGTAGTTCATAAGGTTCTTGATAATCGAGATAAATTTCTTCTGTTACTTCCAACCCATTATAGTGAAAAAAGCCATCCAACAATAATTTTTGTATGTTTTCTTTTAATTCTATTTCTGCTCCAGCGACTGGTGTTTTTGTTAGATATACTAAACTTATAGATGCTAATAAAAGTCTAACTACATTAAGTGGATTGATAATCATGTCTAAAAATGTTAAACTTTGCTGTATCGTAATATAAAAACAATTTAACAAATTGTATAGATATGATTATGTAAGAATGACTGCACTGACTGAATGTAAGACTGCTACGTAAATATTCTTATACCGTTCATTTATTATAATTATCTTGAATGTATATATGAACTTATATTATCGTAGTTATTTCTATCACCTATTCCAAGAAACTTATCTTTTTTTGAAAAATATATCACAACTCTGATACGTGATATGTGATTTAGAAGATTATTTCTTATATCTCATTACAGACGATTCAGACGCGAGATTTTCGAACAATTTAAATATACTTTATATATATTATATATTAAATATATATATATATAGTTACTAAATGCAATAATTTTTAAAAAATTTATTTTATAAAGATTTAATCTTATACAATAATTTTATTATAAAAGAATGGATTTGGAATAAAATTATTTTTAATTTTTATTCATAGAAGAAAAAATTAATAGGTTCGATTCTAAGCAGAATTGTAAGACACGTAATTTCTTCTCGTAAAATTCGTAAGAACTTATAACCAGTTTCTCTAATTTTATGCGTACATATCGTAAGTCTTATGGCTATGATTTCTTGTAAATCTTATGGCTAGTAAAAAGCTGTCTATAAAAATATCGTATAAAAGTATAAACACTTCAAAATTCTTATAAATCTTACGAGAATATATTACGAATCTTACAATTTTGTTTAGAATTTAGGCGTAAATGTCAAAGAAATAATAATAGGGTTAATATGTATATACATCTTAAAAATATTATGTATTTAGAAAAAAAAAATCTAAATACGTGTACATACATATATACAGGGTTGGCCATATTCGACGGAAAGATGTGGCAACACTGTAACTTTTGACAGAGATGTTAGATCGAGTAACGACGTAGCGCGTTTGAAGCGTCAGTCGAAGGAAATTTGTGCCATGGAACAGTACACGCCACGCGAATGCTCTCAGATTGTTGAAATTTACATTCAACAAAACAAGTCAATTGTTAAAACTCAACGTGCATGGAGAAAAATAAATAAAGTGAAAAGTGCGCCTTCCGCGAACACATTGTATCGTTTGTATGAAAGATTTTCAACTGGTGAGGCACTCACTAATCCCAAGCGTCCAAATAAAGTGCGACCAAGGCGATCGGATGATAATATCGCACTCGTACAGGCCTCGTCAATCAGGAGCGTTATTGTGATATGATAAGTGATTTTTTGATGCCAATTGTTCGTGATAATGGTATGGAGCACTTCTGGTTTCAACAAGATGGCGCTCCAGCACACACAGCTCGAGCCACTATCAATTTTTTGAAACAATTGTTCCCTGGACGTTTGATGTCAAAAAATGGTGATTTTGAATGGCCACCGCGTTCACCAGATTTAACGGCTCCAGACTTCTTTCTGTGGGGCTATTTGAAATCAAAGGTTTATGTCAACAAGCCAAGGACCCTAGACGAACTTAAGACCAACATCCGACAGGAAATAGCCGCCATATCGGCCGAAACATTGTTCAAAACGATGGAAAACGCTGCAAAACGGGCACTACTCGCCATGCAGGCTCAAGGCGATCATTTAAGAGATATCATATTCAACAAATGATGTACACAAATCTCCTTGAACCATATTAAATGGCTTTTACAATGAAAAGCAAAAAATGTGTTTTTTTTCCCATGATTAAAAAAAAAAACATCTTTCCGTCGAATATGGCCAACCCTGTATATTGTATATAAAATTTAAATATATATATAATAAAGCATATAGGAAACTATCCAAATTTTAAGGCATCTTTTCAAGTTTTCATATATTTTACTGTTCCGACGACAGTTACTTACGCATATGAGCATCGATTACATATATATGGAAGCGTTAATAATTAATTGTCGAAAATAATATGTTGTAATATAACTTTATTACACATGGTTGAATTTGTAAAAAAATAATCTTTAATTTGGTAAACAAAAATTTAAAAGTTTAAGAAAATTATGGGTGATGGAGATATTTTGTTAAATAAAAAAACAAACAAAATTTTTTTTATTTATAACTTTAAAGTACTCTTTAAACCGTACAACTTTTGTTTAAAAAATTTTTTTCTCTCTTTTATACTTCCGACGATATTCGCCTTGGAAGAAAAATACCGCTTCTTTTTAAAGGGATGTTTCACCCCTTAAACATGAGTACGTATTAGCGCACGTATAAAAAAATGTGTGTCTCTTAGATTTTCGTGTTTAACAACATATCTCATAGAGAATCAAATCGGTTTCGGACAGTTGTGAACTAGACTGCAAGAACATATGTCAGACATAAGGAGAAAAACGGAATCTCCCTAGGTCATTAGGATCACAGAATTAGTTGCAAATACAATTTTGATTGCAATAACGTACGAATTTTAAATGGTAAACTATCTTACAATAAACGATTAATTTCTGAATAATGGTTCACATCAAGAATCAAGAACAGAGCTTAAACGGGCAGAATGATACGGAAGCATGACCTGATTCCTATCTTCTCATTATAAAATTTCTTCCTCCCTTTTAGGTCTTTGTTTCTCCCTCTCTCTCTCTCTCTCTCTTAATCTACCCTCTCCATTTTTTAGTTCCTACTTCACTTATCATTTACCATACATACTAGTTGACAATAACGAGTGATTTCCATCAAATTTACTTCAATCATTATACTTTTATATTATGTTATAATTTTACACTTCGGATCAAATTTTTACTTTTCGATATTACAAATATTATTGGTAGGCTGTACACATTGCAATTATTAAGATACCCATTTTTACACTTATATATATACGAATCACTATTAATGTTTTTATTTGTATTTTTCAAAAATTTTTTTATAATTTACTTTCATAGAGTTACATATTTATAGAATTCATTTTCATCTTTTTACTATATATATTTTAAATTATATATATATATANTTATATAGTTATATATTTATAGAGCCTAATATTTCTTTTTACTATATTGGAAGAAAATTAGACTAATTGTGAACTATTATAACTTAATGGCATTTCACACTCATATTTGTACTCAGCGATTTTTGGAATGAATTTCTGGCCTAAATATCTAA
>JAANIC010006807.1:151003-186944 GCA_017607545.1 Acromyrmex charruanus
TACGTATATTAAATTTATTACTTTGGTTTGTAGTCCTTCTTAACATACTCTTATTTAAAAGTTTTATATTTTTATTTTCAAAATTGCAAGAAGAAAATATAATCTGTCAAACAAAAGTTCATTAATGAAACAAGTTAAAAGTCCGAATAACACAATTAAAACTCTAAAAGTATACATAAGTTTGATATTTGCAAAACGGAATCGAAATCTTCAAAAAAAAAACTTTGAATAAAACTTTCCAAAAAAATACTGTGAGAATTTTAAGTTTTTTAAATAGTAAACGTTTTTTTAAAGAAACACTTTTTATAATAATTTTGTAATTGCTATTTTCATTCTATTATAATATTTTATTATGTATATAATATAAAATATATATATTTTATCATATATAATTTTGTTTAATATATTTTTCAACACTGCAGTTCTACATATTTATGTTCTGAAGCCCATGTTAATGCAAATTGCAACAATGTTTCATATAAATTTCATTGGGTATTACAACATTCAGTATGTCTTTTGTTAACAAGAATATCAGGTGCTACTACAATAGAAAGGGTCGACAGGAAACATTATCCTTGCCAGATGCGAAGCCATGAAGCACTCCGGTCTCGGAGGGTACCCCTTAATAACGGCGTGAAATTTATCTCTCTGCTGTGCCTGCAACGATAACGAAAGTGTGACGGACGAGAATGATAATCGTAGAGAGGCACGCAAATTTAGTTTCATAGTTAGAGAAGAATTTTGAAACGCTTCGAACGCCGCAATTAATGCGATTTCGTGATAAATGTTAAAATGCATGCACGATAACACGATATGAGTATATAATAGAAATAATAGTCGTTACCTCCAAACTGAGAAACTTATTGTTAGTAGCTTAGAAAATCGTTAAGTGGTTACAACATTCGTAAAAGTAAGCTTTAATATGACAATGATCCGGTCGGAGTCAAAACGTCTGTCGTTTTAATAGTATATTTATTTGTATCATCAATATGTATATATTAAATTTGTTATTTTGGCTTGTAGCCTTTCTTAACATACTTTTATTTAAAAGTTTTATGTTTTTATTTTCAAAATTGTAAGAAGAAAATATAATCTGTCAAACAAAAATTCATTTATTAAAACAAGTTCATTAATAAAAAAAGTCCGAATAACACACAATTAAAACTTTAAAAGTATATATAAGTTTACATTTGCAAAACGGAAACGAAATCTTCAAAAAAAAAGCTTTGAATAAAATTTTCTGAAAAAATACTGTAAGAATTTTAAGTTTTCAAATAGTTAATGTTTTTTTAAAGAAACACTTTTTGTATTATATTAATATTATAATTTTGTAATTGCTATTTTCATTCTATTATAATATTTTATAATAATATGTATATATTATAAAATATATGTTTTATCATATATAATTTTGTTTAATATATATTTTTCAACATTGCAGTTCTGCATATTTATGTTCTGAAGTCCATGTTAACGTTTAATGCAAATTCCAAGAAAGTTTAATACAAATTGCATTGGATATTACAACATTCACTATCATTTTAGATATATTGGAATGTTAGGCGCATATGCTCGTCGTGTACGGCTTCATATATTAATTTTTATATGTCCGTCTCGTGCTTCATATATTAATTTTTATATGTATTAAATGTTAAATAGAAATTAAATTCAGATATAAGAAAAAAATTAATTATCAACATACACAACTTTTTTATTATTCATATGTAGAATTAATTTATGGTTTCAAATATAATTTATTAATTACAACATTACGTGTCGCATATTTTACAATTTTGAAAACGCATATATGGTACATCAACGGGATTTGAACCTATAACTTCTGCAATGGAATTCTGTAACTTGTTATGCAATCGTTATGTGCTCATAACGACAGTTGCGTAGACATTTTAGTAAAAAAAGCTGCGTAACTGTCATTATGATTTTATAATGATTGTATAACGAGTTACAGAATACAAAGACTGGAATAATTATAGTAATATAACCTAATACGCTAACGCTAAGCTATAATCGCTTACTAAAAAGAATATTTATATAGTTATACTGAATCTTTTCCGATCTTACTAGCATAATTATGTAACATTGGAAATTTACAGATTATATTTACTTTGTATGTATTTTTGGAATTGAACGTGGAATTTTATATATAAAATATAAAATATAAAGGAGAGCAGACTTAGCCACTTTGCCTCGCCAATCTTTTTCTTTGATTATACAGATTCACAGATTATACAGCGCGTTGATTATACACATTCTGATTGGCTACAATAATCACACAATAAATGTAAAATTCCATTTTTTTTTGTAACTTCACATGAAACTATTTGTTTCCATTTATACGTTGTAAATGTACTTTAAATTAAAAACTACAAGTTATTTTTACGTAAAGGTAATACTTTCACATATATTAGGTGTACAACTTTGTTTCCGCCGTTTTTTTCCGAAATTCGAGGCTTTATTGTAAAAAACTGGTTATAAAGTATTGTCCATCGCTGGCCACTACTTTCTCCCTACTATCTTTCGGGCAGGGTACGAATCCCGCGTCGAAAAAACTGGTCATCTTTTGAAGCGATCCAATTTTTTACTTTTTCATAAGACCGGAAGTGCTGGTCAGCCAGGCCCTGTGCCATTGATCGAAACAAGTGATATTCAGAGGGAGCAACGTCTGGAGAATACGGCGGGTGGGGTAGGATTTCCCATTTCAAGGTTTCCAAGTATGTCTTGACCACTTTTGCAACATGGGGTCGAGCATTGTCATGTTGCAAAATCACTTTATCGTGTCTCTCGTTGTATTGTGGCCGTTTGTCTTTCAATGCTCGGCTCAAACGCATCAATTGCGTTCGATATTGATCGCCTGTGATTGTTTCAGTCGGTTTTAACAGCTCATAATACACTACGCCGAGCTGGTCCCACCAAATACAGAGCATGACCTTGGAGCCGTGAATATTCGGTTTGGCCGTCGATGTGGAAGCCGGAAACTCCCCATGATTTTCTGCGCTTGGGGTTATCGTAATAAACCCATTTTTCGTCCCCAATCACAATGCGATGCAGAAATCCCTTCCGTCTTTGCCTTTCAAGCAGCTGTTCACAAGCAAACAAACGCCGTTCAACATCTCTCGGCTTCAACTCGTACGGCAATTTCCTTGCTTTTGAATCATTCCCATGACTTTGAGGCGTTTTGAAATGCCTTGTTGAGTCACTCCCAATGATCGTGCCAATTCTTCTTGATTTTGACACGAGTCTTGATCAAGTAATGCCTTCAATTCTGCATCTTCGAAAACCTTCTCTCTTTCACCTCTATGCCGGTCTTCGACGTCAAAATCACCGTTCTTGAAGCGTTGAAACCACTCACGACACGTTCTTTCACTAATAGCGGCCTCACCATAAGTATTTGAGAGCATTCGATGAGCCTCAGCGGCAAATTTCTTCATATTGAAGCAGAAAATTTCCGCAAATGACGAGAATTTGTGCTCGTAAACTGACATTTTCAATCGAGAATAACTTTATGATGCAGACACAAATCGATTAATGTTTCTATGGGGTTATGTTGACAGATGCCCAAGTTTATTGTATGATGTCTATGATTTATTTATTTCGACCACCACTTACTGCTAAAGCCATCTATAGGAAAACGGCGGAAGCAAAGTTGTACACCTAATATTTTACCATTAATATGTATTTTTACTTTAAAAAATCTAGAAAAGAAATTTTCGAGCCATATTTAGGTAATTTTCCAATCATAAACATGTAATTTCTATATAAAATTACATGTATTTTTTTTAGATTATTGTATTTAGATTGTATAGTCATCGTATTGCAAAATAATTAATTATATACGCGTGAAATATCGCAAAAAATTAAATCATAAATGTGCAAGTCATTTTCTTTCGTAAAGTGGTTTCTAAAGCATAAATGTTTAAAATTTGAATAATCATAAATGTTAAAAATTATTTATGATAGTGTGCATACAGCGGTAATGTTTTGTTTAGTGTCATTGAATGTAATGTTTAATATCATTGAATGTACGTTATATGGACAAATGATTTTGTAACCAACTCTTATGATTAATCAAATTTTAAACGTTTATTGAAAAACTACTTTACGGAAAAAAGGTTTGCACTTTAATTATTTAATTTTTTACGAAGTTTCATGCTTAAATAATATTATCCTCAAATTTCGGGACAGCTTATATAAAATGACGTGACATTTCAAAATTTTATACGATTTATTCCAATTCAATTAGTATTAGAAGTATTGCAGATCGGATATCAGTCTCCGAGACAAGCCTTCCGCGTAGAATAAAAGGCACTGATTTTACTTCGACCGGAGCAGGAGGAACGCGGACACTACGGAGCAAATACTCTCCTTTGACGTATAAGCAATAATTTAATGCACTTAAAGAAAATGTCTGTTTATTAACTCTAGGTGCACACACTGGGGTCCTAGCGAAATTTTCTTAAGGTTGGCATTTCTGAAATTGGAAGGGGGGAGGGTTGACGTAAAACGTACAAAATGTTTGGGACTTCCTTAGCATGTAGATGTGACAGTGCGCGCCATTCGCCGCTGAACTATCGAATAGTGAACGTTTAAAGTGAGCTTGGGGTCCCCGAAATACCAGTGTGTCAAATTTGTAAGGTCAAATTTGAGGGGGGCGCCGAAATCCCAGTGTGTCACTTTTTCAAGGTGAATACTATTTCAAATTTGCATTGTTTTATGTTCATAATGTAAGGTATTCATTAAAAATAATATTAGTAATTATACAGTTTAGCTCCACCTTAAATAATAAAATTAGGCTTATTCGGCGCGTTTTTACATGAAATGACTTCTATGATTGTACTGTTGCAAAATCGAAACCCACGTGCAATAGTTCACTCGAGTAAATCAATAACGTTTTTTATAATTAAAATAAAGAAAATATGGAGACGTATGCAAAAACATGAAGCGGTACGAAGATTCAAAAGATGCTCCGATCTCGTCCCAAAGCGGAAGAGCTTGATAGTTCTAGTAGCTCCGAAAAAGAATGTTTATATACAGCTTCGGAAAGACTCCACTCAGGAGAAGTGGATAACGTAACGGATTTGGAGAACAATTCAAATAACAATGATTTCGAATTCGATGAGCCAATACCTTCTAAGAGACGCAAAACGAACACATGCTTGCCAAAAGCGATCTACGGTAAGAATCGGTACAAATGAACAACAATAGCACCCGAAAGTAAGGGACGACATTCAATGGAGTCTAGTAACTCATTTACCTGGAGGGAAAGGCGTTGCTACCACGGTCGCTGACCCTGTAGAATCGTGATCGTTACTGATGACTGACGAAATACTAGATATAATTGTAACGCATACGAATGCAGAAATAGCATTGAAACGCAGAAATATTCAAGAACAATCGTACACGCATAATGTAAATTTATGTGAATTGAAAGCGTTTATCGAGCTTTTGTATTTTGCTGGTGTGCACGATGTTAGTTATAACAACACAAATAGATTGTGGAGTGGGCGTTCCTCGTCAATTTATCAAGCAATAATATCGCGTAATAGATTTGTGTTTTTACTAACGACGATTAGATTTGATGATAAAACAACTTGTGTTGAACGTCGACAAATTGGCACCGATTCGCGAAATTTGGCAAATGTTTTTGATAAATTGTAAACAATATTATATCCCAAATTGTAAACAATATTATATCCATTTCAGAACTGTACGATCAACGAGCAGTTGCTCAGTTTTCGAGGACGTTGTCGCTTTCGTATTTACATTATTTTGTATTTACATTATTTATATTATTTCGTATTTACATGTGCTCTAAACCCGATAAATATGGAATTAAAATAGTCATGATGAACGATGTAAAAATTTCATATATGATAAATACATTGCCATATGTAGGGCCCATGTCAAACCGAGAACCATTTGAATCAGTCCCTAGCTATTATGTTCATACTCTTTCGGAGCCAATTCACGGTAGCAATAGAAACATAATTTGTGATAATTGGTTTACTTCAGTCAAAATTGCCGTGCAATTAAAAACTTTATATTCTTTGATGCTGATTGGTATAATTCGAAAAAAACCAAAGGAAGATTTCAGAAATTTTTAAAATCTCGAAGGAAGAATCTGCGCGATTTGCTTATGCAAACAGTCAAGTACTCCTTTCGTATAGTCCTAAAAAAAATAAAGTTGTTTTACTTTTGTCGACATTACGTATTATAAATCTGAACATATGATACTGATATAGGAGAAAGTCTGAAAATTGTTTTTTACAATTCCACGAAAGAAGGCACTGACACATTTGATCAAATGTGCCACGAATACAGTGTTACACAAGGCACGCGTCATTGGCTTTTACGATTTTTTTTGGCATGCTTGATCAGTCAGGTATAAATAGTTATATCTTACATTTACTTAATGCTCAAAACGGAAAAAAAGTTGCGCGAACTTCTTCGAGGAGGACTTGGCAATAGATCTATGAAATCGTTTCTGCAGTTGCGTCTGTCCACGAAAACTCTGCGCAGGTCAGTTCGAATTATATTAGAAATGGTGCTAAAAGTAGATAGCACCATCGAAAACATGCAAACATTAGAGAATATTAAGCTTCCAAAAAAAAGTCCATGCGGATTTTGTCCCCTTGACAGAGATAAAAAGACACAGTTTGCATGCCCACAATGCCACATTCCAAGATGCGAAGTGCTCCGATCTTTATTGTGTACCAATTGCACAAACAATATATAAAATTGTACTCATTGCATAGACAATGTGACAATATTGTCACAGATAATATAAGAATATGAATTTTTTTTTTAATTTCGAATAAATAACATTGCATATACATTTTCATAATAATTTGCTTCATTTTTTACCTGTATTTAATATATTACTATATAGTTTTTAAATGTTTTTAAGCATTAATGATTTATTACATATGTTAGCGAATCAATAATATATGTTAAAAATCATACAACATTGATTATAACGAAAGTTTCTAGTATAAAAATCAAATATTTTGTACTATCCCGCAAATCGTACAAAACATGAAAAATAAAAAATTCGCCATTTTCACGCCATTTTGCAATTTTGTTGAAAAAGTGAAAATATCGCCAAATTTTTTACTATTTCAAGTATGCTCTTTCAGAATTTTTAAGAAATTTTCAAATTAATATATGTATGAACAAAAAAGGTACGTTTTAAAAAAAAAGTGTTAAATTGAGATTTTTTCGCGTTTCTCCATTTTTGTTTTTCTTTGAAACTATATTTCGAAGTTCCTTAATTCTATCGATTTTTACATATTACGGGCTTGTTTCTTGATCAATTCTCCATTGATTAAAAAAAAAATTGATTGAAATATATCCATTTTTACGGAAGTTATGGTAATAAATATGAATGGGGTTCCAGAAATCCTAGGATGTACATCTAGGGGGCAAAAAACAAGTGTGTATAGGATTAATAATAACTGAGACTGAATATGATATACAGTATTTAATGAGTATGAAAGCCACGAGGTAATGGCGGCGGAATGTGCGCACAACACGCGAAGATCATGAATCGGAATTCCGGAAATCTTGCGTCCGGAGGGACCTTTTGTTGAGTCCGCGGCCGCACAGTCGTTATCCTACCACCGGTGGTCTTACCGCGAAACGGCACAATGTGCCAATGAACAAAAAGGAGACTTTAACGGGCTAGTTCAACAAGAACTCGATGCAGAAAAATCGATGATCTTCTGTAACGGATAATTATTGCTGTCTAAATCACGCCCGATGTATGCGAAACTAGGAGT
Source organism: Acromyrmex charruanus (assembly GCA_017607545.1). Lineage (NCBI taxonomy): Eukaryota > Metazoa > Arthropoda > Insecta > Hymenoptera > Formicidae > Acromyrmex > Acromyrmex charruanus. The sequence goes on from JAANIC010006807.1 coordinate 158,800, forward strand.
ACGCGCCATCTGTCTATCAGGCTTGTAGGATTGTCAACGCTCTGATTTTGTCGAGACACACTGACGCGCAAATAATTAAATCTAAGTCTTAACAAGAAGACATATAAATTTCGATTTTTTCGATGTCACAAATTTTTTGAATTTTTACAAAACGAAATAAAAAGTTTTAAATAATTCGTTAAATTTGTTCGTTTTCTCATTAAAAAATATTTTCAAAAATTATTTTCGAAATATTATTTTCGTTTAACTGGTGATTAAACAGAAGATTCGATTTCTTTTTTTTTGATAAAATAAAGACCTAACACATAACTCCTAATATTCCTGGAAGGCTCTGCCTGCGACTCGCTAATTTATTAATTCCTTGCTGAGCTTATCATTGTTATCTACCTGACGATTGCATCGTGAAGTGATAAAGTTTCAATCAGCGCCACTGCGACTACACTATGTTTGTGTTTTTGTTCCGGAGATCATTCGCACTACGCCGCTATCGGAAGTGTTAATGATGATTAAACGGCGTTTAAGTTTCAAGATAATTAACACAACTGTGGTATTAATTAATTAGAGAAATGCAGAACATTTCTCGATTCAAACGATTATTGCAAGAGGAATCATTATTTTGTTAATGCCGTGAGAATTTCGTATAGCATGATCAGAAAGATTTAGCTTTTCAGCTTGCAGTTTTGCTGCGATTTTTTAAATAAATGTTTTGCAAGTGAACAAATATTTTTGTTTTTCATTAAACAATTTTCTGTCACTCAAGAAAACATTGTTCTTCTAACAAAGGAACCTCAGTAAATGTAAAATTTTGATTTTAATGAAATTTTCTATACTTATAGCTTATGTAACTTCAAAGCATTCTTCCGAGAATCGGAAAAACCGAAAAACTTAATATCTGTGCGCCATTTATGAAATGCGCCATTAATGAAATGCGAAACCGTACGCTCGTAGAACAGACTGTATGATTAATATAACTGAGCTCGACTATCGTAACGCCCTATGGATAGAAATGAGAATCTCAATTAACGACACCAAGAACGAAACAAGAGATTTCATTATCTCGGTGTATCTCTAAGGAGGTAAAATGAATTTTACAGATCGACAATTCATAATGCACGATGTGAACATAATTTGAGAAGAAAATAATCATAAGGCAGTCGTTGCACAAATATCACAATTAGGATGCAATTTCGATATCATGTATAAGTAGGGATACTATAGCGATTCTAACTCACAGAGCTAAAGAGGGGCGCGGGGCGCGGGAGTACTCGTAGGCGCGGGGAAGAGGGCAGCGCGGGGAATACCATAAATTCATGCCAATTTTTGTGTAAATTTATAGACGGAAATATGCTCTGAGATACTTTTTCTTCTTCCTCATCTTCTTCCTCTTGAATGATTACCCGAGGAGGAGGAAGAGGCAATCTCCTCTTCTTCTTCTTCTTCTTCTTCTTCTTCCTCATCCTCTTCCTCCACAACCTCATCGAGATTGTCGATGAGGTGATTGAACTCAATTTTATTGATACGTACTCGAGTGAGATCATTCATCTCATCGGCAATCTTGATGAGGAGGTGAAATAATTCTACTTCATTGACACATAATCGAATTAGATCAATTATTATACTCTCATCATTCTGTTGAATGATGGGATCTATGAAAAAGGAGGAAGTGGTCACCACAACTTTTTGTTGTTGATCAACCATGTATAGATAATATAGCTACACTGTAAAAATCATTTTTTTACTTAATCACATAAACGTGCAAAAATTTAATGCTAAATGATAGAATAGTTTTGTACGTTTATAAAAAAAAATCACTCACAGTGCAAACTCTTTACTATGCTCAATATGCTCGCGCAGATGAGATTCAGCAAAGACTGACGCTGAGAGACATCCTTTGCCATAGCGAAGCAATCAAGGATACATTTACATTTGCGCTGTATATGAAACTGTGTATTAAGATCATAAGTGTTTGCAAACTATGGAACTATAGATTTCTAGATGCTACAAAAAAGTGTGTAAGTAACAAGGGCTCGCGTTCTAAGTGGTGTCATCGTGGGCAAGCATGCTTGAGAGCGAAGGATCACGAATTCAAATCCCGGCAGGCTCAGTTTTTCCGTCTCTCCAGTTCTAGAGGAAGAAGAGAGGATTTTTGGCGCCCTCCTCTATACCGACGATTCGCAAGTAAATCGTGTATACCTGACGTCAACGCTTTAAAAAAAGATAGAGCGCAACGATGTCAGACTGCATAACGTGATATCAAAGAAAGGACGGAAGAAATGAATCAATAAAATAAAAATTTTATTTTATGACGCAGTTTTTTCAATATGGTTTTTTACTAGCGCGTCGAGACAAAGGATAGGACGGATGGGAAGTAAAAGAAAGTACTTATGTAATGATGCGAACGAAAACTTTCTATTCACATCTTGTCACACTGTTTTTTTGTATGTACTAAAAACTAAAGCTAATAGCTCGTAATCGACGAGCTGATGTCCATTGAAGATGTCGCTATCGCGTATAGCGTTTTCAGACGCAATATTGGAGAATCGCGTATACTTGACATGTATCGATGAATCGGGCTAATCGTTCGAATGCTACATCGACCCGTCAAAGTCATAACATAGCGTCGTTTTGATCATTGTTATATGTACGGACGAAGAATCGAGACATACGAGTGTAGCATCGTTCAGCGTGCAAACTCTTATGGTTCGCGGTCCAACGCTTATAAAATTGTCTTTGTATTCGTTTTGAAGCATCTTGTAAATATTCTATCGCTGCTCGTAGAGGCTCTTCCACGTTTCGAGAGACAGCGACAGTTCATGTCCACGATGATCTCCCAGGACGATTTCCACGTAACTCGGTGGACCAACGTTAAATCCAACTTCCAAAAATTTATTGCCCGTACTCGTCAGATTGTAATGTCTGCACAGTAAACGCACCGCGCGACGCTCCATGCTGTGTATGTACATAATGTTGAGAAACATTTTCTTTTTTATATAGAACATTGAAACTTACATTATATTCTTTCTTCACATCGTACGATGCGTTGTTCTCTTTGGTGAAGTACATTTTCTTCAATCGTTCGTACAAGCGGATATCGCAAAACTACATCCGCGTAAATTGTGACATATATGATAATACTTCTGGAATCAAAGAGGAGAGGCAGGTCCTCCCTCTCTTTCCAAAAATTTCGAACGTGTTGCGACACATTTTGTGTGTCTTTCTATGTATTTTCTTTGTCACGAATTTATACATATGTTTATACGTACGTTTATGCATACGTTTATACATACGTTCATACGTACGTTCATATATATATATATATATACACGTTTGTACATACGTTCATACGTACATACGTTTATACGTATGTTTATACGTACCTTAATATATATATATATATATATATATACGTTTATATATATGTTTATATATATATGTTTATACGTTCATTCATGCATACAAACAAACATACATACATACATGCATGCATGTATTACAAAAGAAGAGAAAAAGAAATACGTAATACATAATAAATATATTAATATACTTTTATTTAAAGAAAAACTTTTGCAACCACTAGTTACATATTTTCAATATATTTTGTAACGCGCAATTCTTAACATGTTGTCTGCATCGCATAGTATTAGTAACCTCTAAATTAGATAAAGATTCCATGTTTCGTAAACTGCATCCAAAGTCTCGATGTGAACATGCGTTCATCGTTCAGAAACAAGTTTCACAGTCACGTTCGTTTCTCACGTCCCTTGGCGTATACGATAGCATCATCTTCAAATACAGCCGTCGTAATCAGGCGTTTCGCTTCGCTGTACGGGATCCTTCTGTCGTCCCATCGTAATCCATGGTCATAAGCAATCAACCAGGAAGCGCAAGACCTGTCGGATCTTGTCAAAAATTTCTACCGGAAACGCTTTCCGAGAACAGCCCTCTGTTTCAACACCGCTACTTCCTTCACGATAAATTTCTTGGTACGATGAATCTTTGCAGATCTACAAATGTCAGTTGGCCATGACGAGCAATTGTTTGAGACTGCACCTCACTCCAGTTTATCTCTCTTTAAAGTTCCAAATATATCTTGACGTTGCAATTTACATGATCTTGCGTATTAAGTTAAGTCATCGGATTATACTGAGCCATGCAATCGTATATAATGAGACAATAGGCTTGTATTTGCGGGCACATTCTCCTTGCAGTCAAATTCTATGCGTACGTCCACAGTAGCACTCTTGACAAATTCGTTTTGTCGCGAGTAATCAATGACCACAAAAAATCCTTTCTCGGTAAATGAATGCACGTTGAGTAACATTTCGAAGCAATCAATTCCATAATATGCTCTACAAAAACGCGCATACATATCAAACAAGACGGACGTTTTTCTTTTTTATTGTCAATCTTTTTTCGACGTAGAGAAAACTTTTACACGGCAACAACATGTACAAATCCTGTTGCTTATATCTCATCGCTGTTAACCCGAACGTTATATTGGCGAACGAGTAACGTTGTATGTGTGAATCTCAATTTTGACAATGCGAAAGATTGGCTCATCGGTAATATTAAAGATATCAATTATCTCAAAAGTTGCGTACCGCGCAATCCCAAAGATTGTAAAAATTTAATGTTCGACGCGCTGAGCTTCTTCTTAATGCAGCTAGATGAGCGAGTGTTATCGTGCGGCGATGTTATTGGCCTTGTAAAGAACGCGTGCATTCCGCTCCGTTCAATATGAGCATTTCACGCTCGCGTTATCGCTGTCGCTGTCGCACGTGAAATCGAGGGTGATCTCTTCTCCGTGAAAATCGAACAATTGTCCGTTTGGGTCGACGACGCGTATCGTTAGATTCGTAATGCTCCGTAATGTGGAGATCGGCAAGTAAATGATCTGAGCGGGCCTTTCCAATATCTTATATCCCAGTGGCACGCTTGGCGAAAATTCGTGTATGCACCTTTGCCATTGTTGTACGCTCACGGTAACGTTACACTCTATGCGGATAACGTTTACGTTCATTATGTTGATCGACACGTCTTATTCATGCCATATTCGCGGTCACAGTACACGTTTCGACGAGAATCCCAGTAGCGATTCGATGCTGTTAAGCTTGTCAAAGTTATTCTGTAATCGCATCTAATCTCATATCTGGTCGTGTTGTAGTTTGCGCGGAGCGTTATCGGATATTCTCCACTCTTGCCATCGTCGATGTCATCGGTGTTATTTTTGCTATTGTTACTACGCATTACATCAACGGTTTCAAGCGCGGCGCGAACGTTTCCGTAATATCGCACATTTCAAAAATTTATTTATGTCTCGCACTTCATATGAACTTTCGGGAATTGTAATTTCAACATTGTCTTTGCCGAAATAAAATTTATTGTTTGATTCGTTTACGTTCGGTATCGTGTGATAAGTCTCAAAAATCGTTTGGTCGAGTTTGTAATTGCCGTCAAATGAGCGGGGAAGTAGTTCACTTCGAGGAGGCTGCTCTTCCCGCTCAGTATAAGTGTCAACTACATGATGGAAAAAGCGTTCGACCAATACTGATATTTCAACACGGCATCACGTCGAGCTTTTTAAATTCATGCGCGTCGAACGTTCGTAGAAACTGCAGACACATCCGCAGCAGCTCTGATCGTACGTCTGATAGAACGTGCGACTCTATCGTCATAACACTGACTCTATCGTCGTTTCCAAAATATCGCACCACTTCTTTGGGCCGTCGAATATTACCGAAACTGTCAAAGTAGACGACGCGGTTGTTCCTCTTCGCGTACGCTACCCAGTAAGTACCGTCGCATCATTCAGATTCATGATACCGCCTTCGTTTCGACGCGCGCCGTTCGTCGTAACGCTTTACGCATGAAAACACCTCTAAAGTACAGTACTCATATACGTATCGCGAGCATGTCCAATTGCACGTTGGTAGTGCAATTTGGTAGGTTGCACCCGAGGACATTTTTATCGCCTCTTTGGCGTTTTTTTTTCGCTGCTACGCCCTGTCTGCGTTTGTAAGGGTCGAGATATAGTCCGCGTCCGTATTTGTGTGGAGTCAGATACAGTTCCATGTTTCATCGTGCTATTTTGATGTTGCAACCCTTGCGCGGCTTTGCTACCGCTTTCGTCACGCTGGCCGCTCCGCCAATCAAGGATTGCGTCAAACAGGCTGAAACGATAACACGCCGCCTCGTTTCGCCGTCGGTAGACTCCGCTTTTTCGTTGTCTTTTTCCTCGTCGTCTTTTTCTGCTCTCATGTCCATGCCGATCTTGGTCTTAGTTTTCATCGCTGCCTAAACGACAGCAGCGGACTCGCTCAGAGCCGAATCTCTCCCAGTGACGCGTTCTAGCACTTTATCGGCGAGTACCTTGTCCGCCGCGTGTTTATCGGTGAGATCGTTGCTCCGAGATGTCGTGGTCTCGGCACGCCGCGTCCATCGGATTTATACCCGTATCACATCTGGCTAATCGCTTCGTAAGTTGAGTGCCCGGGCCGCAAAACTGGTAACCCGGAATATGTAACTCGATAGAAAGCGCGTTTATCGCTAGATTCAACAGACTGTCGCCCGACCCTGACATTCGCTACAATCCTTTATTTTGTGCTGGACCGCCGATGTGCGTCTGCTGCCACGGCTGGTTTTAGTGCTCGTCGCAGCGATAGGTTTGTACATCCAGATCCGCCTTCACATGTTCCGGAAGTTTGTCCAACACTCGGTCAATATAGTCATCGTACACGCATAAGAGTACGATTTTATTACTGCGCGGATTTGTGTATCTTTAAATTGGCAGTCGAGAGCGCACAGCTCGTAGTGCGAGCATGAAATTCGTGCTGCAACCGCAGACGACATGCGTCACGAACAGCGACGCGAAATCGCAAATGATGGAAGGCGACGTGGAGAAGTGCAAGCACGGCAAAATGCTGCCGAATACTATATGCGCGATCATTTGCGGCTCGTCGAATTGAAGTGAAACTAACATTCTCTTAAGTTTACTCGAGAGCTCGAACTGCGTACGTTTCGAGAATGTATATGTCTACTCGAAATCTTTGCAACAATCAAAGTATCAATATGTCAAAAATTTGTTTATGTCTATCGATAAAATCTGCTACTTCCGTTCTCCAACAACAACGTCGTTCCATCAAGCGAAGCGCATTGAAATTCTATTTTTATCTTTGATGATGTGGCATGCGACAAGCAGGATGCGATGAGAGAATACTTTTTGATGGGTCGCCACCCGAACATCGACTGCTTCTATCTCAGATGTACGTGAGGATACCTGAACATCTAATATGCGATAATGCGAACTTGTTGATCCTGTTCAAACAGGACGGTACTAACTTGAAACATATTTTCAACGATCGTGTAAATACCGACATGTTGTATGATGATTTTGCGCATTGTATCGCAACTGTTGGCAACAAAAATATGGATTTCTGGTAATAGATAAGAACAGTGCGCTTACAAACAGTAGATACAGAAAAGGATTTAACGAGTTCGTGATACCGTAATGTGATCAGTCATTGTCGATACTTAGCCAGAGATGAACATGGCAGATGTGAGCGTGAAAAAATAGTAGAGATCGAGGAGACGACCAAGTCAATCCGCAAGAAACATTGCTCTCTGAAGACCGTTAGACTGGATGAGGGCGTTAGACAAACATTATAAACCTCTTATTGAGCCACTATGACTTTTTGTCGATAACCTCGTCGTGCGCGATAAAGAGAGAGCGCGACGATGATGTAGCGCCTGTCCTTAAACGTGAGAGCAAGGAGAAGAAACAAGAGGAGGGACAAGAAACGAGAAGTACGAGCGTTCCATGACTCTGCATAAATCCAATGATCGATCGCACGATCGTGTACAACCGATAACCTTCACCTCATGTGCCAAAATCGTATCGATGATAGAGTCGTTGGAGAACGTTTTCGAAAACTAGCGACGAAGGTTCAAAATCAGCTTCAAATGTTAAAAGATCGAGAGGCGTTACGAGCCGGCTTGGTTCGCTGGATTAAAAGTACGTTGAGGCTGTCCTGAGGGCAGCGCAAGATAAAGAGAGCGGTATAGATCACGTGTACGGCGTTTACTAACACAAATATGGACTGATATTTGGCAATAAATGTTTCTACATGGATGACACGGACAACATAATTATCGATGCCGTACGATACGCTGGTACACCCAGTCTTTACGAGCTAATTATCAAGAGAATTCCCGACGATGCCGTCTACACGGAAGACGACATGCACAAGTACAAGAGCATGCTGTTGGTGACGAATGCATACAACACAAATACTATTTGCAGAGTCGATTGTTGAGCAACAAGGAATACAAGTACAAACACGTAATCATGCCACTGATGTCGATCATATCCAAGAAACATAAGAAATTTAGAAAGAGATTACCTCACGCAATGACATTGAACGATAACGCGATTAGGTGCACTGGGAAGATCCCGACGAGCTGGCGGATCGTCTATGATTGCTCGACGCTTCATAACAAGCAGGCAACAACGCTCGCGACAACGAAATTCTGTCGATCATCGAGGAATTTCGCGAAGCTGGTCTTATTATAAATTAAATCGAGTCAGTCGAGTGACGCCAGCGAGAAAAAATACATTATTTTCTTGTACCATGTATATTACGCGTCGAATCATGAAAAAGAGATCTGATGAAAAGGTAAAAGTTAGCTTCGAGAGGCGTCGCCTCGTCGAGGAATTGCACGTGCCTGCGAGAAGAAATTTCTCGGAAGGCGCGTCATAATCCGGCGATACGATGATCTGCGCCAAGCTGATATTGTTGAAATGTGCCCGTACTCGAGCTTCAACAAAGGCCACTACTACATACTCACCGTCATCGATGTGTTGAGCAAGTGGACCGCTCAAGAGCCACTCAAGAGCAAGAGTGGAAGCGAGACGGCTAGTGCTATCGCTAAGATAATTCGAGCGAATGGAAGATGTCCGAACAATTTACAAACGAATATAGGGAAAGTACTACAACGCTGATGCGTAGAAGATCTTGAAAAAACACGATGATAACCACTATTCCACATATTCGACGTCAAAAGCGTCAGTGATAGAGTGGTTCAATCGTATGTTCAAGAACGACATGTGGAAGATGTTTACGATCAACGGCAGTTACAAGTGCGTCGACGAGCTGTCGTGTCTCGTGTCAGATTGCAATGCGCGCAAGCATCGCACTATCGGCATTCGACCCGTCAACATAACTACCGCGATCGCCGAAAGACTCTTGAGCACAATGTACAGCGCGATAAAGATAGCGAGTCTAGCAAAATTCAAAATAGGCAATTCGGTACACGTGATCAAGTACAAGATTGTTTTTGAGAAGGGTTACGCCAAATTGGACCACCGAGGTGTTTACGATCGTTAAAGTGCTGCGTACCAATCTCGTAACCTATTTACTCGAGGACTATTGCGGAAAATCCGTCGCTGGAGCGTTCTACGAGCACGAATCTTTTCATCCGGATGTGTATCTCGTGAAGAAAGTACTGCGCAGGAAGATAGATAAAGTATACATCAAGTGGCAAGTTATAATATAATAATATACGAGGGATGTTCAAAAAGTAAGTTTCCCTGCTCCGGGAAAAAAGCAAAACACAATTTTTAGGTTAAAGTAACATATGTATTTATTGTTTGACTTATAAACTATTTTTCTACATAGTCCCCTTGGACTTGAATACATTTTTTATATCTGTTCTGAAGCTTTGACAAACCTAGTTTATAAAAATCCGTGCCCTGTTTTTTGAATTGATTTTCTTGAATCCGGTACCACGATAAATGCAGATCGTTACTGTGAAGTGCTAAATAAACTTAAAAGTGCCATTAAACGAAAGCGTCCTAAGTTAAAGGAAAGTTTGGGTGGCCATCACTTCAATTCAAATGATGAAGTGAAAGACTTTGTTAAATTATTCTTTAAAAAACAGGGCACGGATTTTTATAAACTAGGTTTGTCAAAGCTTCAGAACAGATATAAAAAATGTATTCAAGTCCAAGGGGACTACGTAGAAAAATAGTTTATAAGTCAAACAATAAATACATATGTTACTTTAACCTAAAAATTGTGTTTTGCTTTTTTCCCGGAGCAGGGAAACTTACTTTTTGAACACCCCTCGTATTATAGTATAATAATCTTATAAAAAATAATAGTAATACATATTAAATGGTTAACTACAATACATAAAACATAATAGTAACATATACATTGTATGAAAATATTAAAAACATACACGAAGTACAAATTAAGATATAATACATAAAAAAATAGTAATACATAATATATAATAATAGTTATACATATATATTGTATAAAAATAAAAAAAATGTAAAACACATAATAGTAATATAAATGTTGATACATATATTACAAAGATATCTGCCAATGTCCCCATGGTAACTTCTCCGTCGTGTCCGATACGACGTATCATTTGTCGTCGTATGGACTGAGAGGGATTTTCGATTCGGATATCGTGTACACCTCGTGCAGTTTAGATCGTATATACGATTGACGATGAGTCATTTCGATCTTTTCGATCAAACATGCGTGTACCATAATCGTCGAGCGTTATCGTTCGATGTTACTCTTTACGCCCTTCGCTTTTTTAATGTACTTTTTGCCATCCATCCTCACCGCATACATCTTCGCTCTGATACCAACGAATTCGGTCATTATCGTACCGTTATTTTCGTCTTTCATCAGACCAGGTATTTTTTTTTGTTCGCGAGAGACGTACCATATGCTTTATCCATCGGATAATCGCTCGTGTCGAATCTAGCGATATTTCGTATTTCATAGTCTGGTAAACATCCTCGCACTTGACGCGGAATATAGACTGTCTGTGTCGTACATAATGATTTTACAATTGTCGCGAAACAGTGGTAACATATACTCGTGGTGAAATTCATACAAGCAGACTTTCGATATGTCGAGTATATACATATTCACGTAAATCAGCTTGTTGAATTTTACCTCGAGTTTGCGCAGTTCGACAACGATCCAGTTTTCCGCAAAGACTGTGGAAATTCGATTTTGCGATCATTGTCTCCACGCCGTATCGTCCCATTTTGTTAATAATTTTATGTCGACGTGATTTCGAACATTTTTTTTCATAATCTTACTGAATATCACGTTGTTCATTAAATTTTTTTCGAAATCGTTTTTCGCGCGAGTTCTGAAATTTGTATTGAGTTGGATATACTTGCGATGCCATGGAGATTGCACGAATTGTAGCACCCGATAGATCTTTATTACGCGAAGACTGTCACGAGTACATTGCTGCAAGTTATGATAGTGGATGATACGAGGTGTGGCTATTAAATAACGAAACTGACGCTGCTACAGAAGAAGTACGCATGCGCCAAACGCCAGTGACCGACAGCTGTTTAGCGTGAAGCCTTCTCTTTCGAATGCAGTACCTCTCGCTTCTGTAAACAAATCCGTATAGCCGTAGCCTTCTTTCGCATTAGAGTTGTTTTTTTGTTTCGCCGGAAAAATGATAAGTGTAACAATAGAGCAACGAATTGTTATGAAATTTCATGTGAAACTTGGAAAAACCGCTACTGAAACTTATAATTTATTGAAAAAAGTGTATGGCCATGAATGTTTATCGCGTGTTTTTGAGTGGTTTAAGCGATTTCACTGAGAGCCAAAAAAGCTCGAATGAGCAAATCAAAATTCAAAGCAATGATGATTGTTTTTTTCGATATTCATGGGATTGTGTACCTTCACTGGGTTCCTGAAGGTCAAACTATTAATCAACATTACTACCTTCACGTTCTTGCTGAACTCCGTGAAAGAATAAGGAAAAAACGACCCGAATTGTGGAAAGACAACTCATGGGTTCTCCACCAAGACAATGCGCCGGCTCATTCCGCATTGTCTGTCAAGAGGTTTCTAGCCAAGTACAGCATTCCAGTGTTAGACCATCCGCCTTATTCGCCGGATCTTGCACCGTGCGACTTCTATCTGTTTCCTAAGGTGAAATCTGCATTAAAAGGAACAAGATTTGAGTCCGTTGAAGCTGTGAAAGAGAAAGCGGCACACGTCCTGAAGGAACTGACAGAAGAAGACTTCCAGCACTGTTTCAAACAATGGAAGATTCGCATGGAGCGTTGTAGGGATAGAGGAGGGGTGTATATTGAAGGTGATAATAAGTAAATATGTATGAAATCAAAATAAAATGTTTTACAGCGTCAGTCTCGTTATTTAATAGCCACACCTCGTATGTAACACTGTTAGCGTTTATTGTATAGCGTCGTTAGAAGTTTATCATCGCGCTTGCCGAGCAGCTTATCGCACGTCAAACAGAAAGACAGGCCAGTGTGTCGATCGTGTAGATGCTGCGGATACTTGAGGTCGACTTCGAGAATAAAACTGGTGGATAAATCCGGAACGATCGCGTTCGTGTCAAAGTTCGCAGCGTTTTTGATCCATCGAAATTCGGCGTATGGCAATGGTTGACACATCTATCATCCGTACAGATTATTCACGTAGTTCACCAAGTACGATGACGGACAAGTATGATTCCGACGGGTTATATAAACGCATGTTGTTCTTGTTATTAGTCTGCGCGTATCTATCTGAATATTGACTGAGGTCGCCGCGTACATCGCGCTCGATGAACATGATCATATCATTGTCGGTAGGCAACTCAAATCTTATGCGTGTATATTATAACATCGCGTTCCGCCTGAAATCAGGTAAAGTGTAATAATGTGTGGGATCGAGATCGTAACTCGCGACACAACTTTCACGGAAATTTTTGAAAATGTCGGCCAATAATAAGACATTGATTTTCAAATATAGATCATTGTACTCACCGAGCGTTCGGACGGAGAATCGCTGTCATACGTTCACGGCGTGAGCGTAATCGCTCTCGGATATTGTATCGCCTGTCAATGATCTGTAAAATGATTCGCGCGGTGGTAAGCGTGTGTCCTGTAATTTTTTGACGCAATCAACGTACTCCTACGGAAAGACACGAGTGAGTAATTCAAATTCTTCATCCGATAATATTGAAAATTTGGAACGTACGATTTTTAATTTGTCTCTGCTTAGAAACGACGCCAATTTATCGAGGCTTGTACTGAGAAATTTAAATGAATCGATGAACTGTAATTTTATGCATTTTTGCGAGTCTGCTCTCTCGACTGTATCTTTAACATGTTTAGTAAAAAAAAATAAAAAGAAATGTATTTTTCTTTGGTTATCGATAGCACACTTCCATTATACACGATAGCAATTTCTTTAATTATAAAATGCGCGTCGTAACTCGATAAATTATGAAAAATGATCGGAATATATTATATAATGAATTTTTATAATTTAAGTTACAGTTTGAATGCGCTAGACCCCTCCCATTGTTCTTTCGACAGCGTTTCTAGGGGTACTTTAATGGACACAATATTTTTTACACGCCAAGTCTTGGAGCTGTCGCACAAACCACTCTATACAGTTTTCATCGTGATGGGACCGATACGCTGATAACATATCGTCCTATGAACATCGCACGTAGTAAGATATTCGTAGGATGACTAAATACCTCGTGCTGTTGATACGTGTACGACGACGCATCTTTTCTGTCGAGTTTCGTCCTCCGTAGAATACTCTCCAAGTCGGCGAATGAATAAACGATGAATGGGACGCGCGCCTTATTGCAATGATTCCCAAATTTGAGCCACTTGTCGTCCACGCTCGACTGTTAGATAGCGCAGCATTACTATACTTCATTTTAGTAGTATACTAATGGGGATACTGGATCACCGATATAGCCGCCTGGCTGCCATCAGGCGGCGCTGACGTTGCGGTCGCGAAAGGAACTTGTTGGATGGAGAGGAGGAGAAGGGATAGTGCGAGGAAGGTCCCAGGCGGTATCGCTGTTTATGTAAACACTACCGCCGTCGCCACCGCAGTCGTGCGTTTTATATAATATACTTGTCATATTCTTAGCATCTTTCTCTCGATACGTTATGCCATCCGTTGCGACTCATATGCATCCTATACTTACGATTTTTTCTTTCATTGCAGCTTCTTATATGACTCCTCTTACTTATTCTCATACGCTAAATATTGTATATATGGTACATATACGTATGCATATATATTTTTTTTATTTCAATGTATTTATTCGATTATATTCTAATAATGCTTTTAAAGCGAGCGCAGCGATTATGTATTATTAGACGATGATACCATCGATCGCGATGATGCTGCCACACATGTATAATAATATGATATCCCGAAGAATGTAGGAAGAATGTATGGAAAAGAACGAATATATATCGCGAAGACGGAAGGAATGAATAATTTCAAACGCTGAGACACACAGCTTAAATGTTCGTTTACTTTTCATATACTAAACATATTATTATCCAGTGTAACTAATAATTCACATTCAATATTTGAATTTTGATCATAAATCTTACGCTAGGTGTTTTCCGCGTCGTATTTGTTATTTGACGCATTTCGCGATGACATCATTAATGTAATTTAATACAACAAAAATGCGACGTTTGCAATATCGCAAGCGCCGACGGCTTTATTAAATTTAGCGTAATCAAAGTTTTCAAGGACATGCCGCGACAAGTCACAACATGTCACAACATGTCACGATATGTTTCACATCATCAATGCGAGTTGATATATTAGGCCATTTAAAAAGTATCCGCGGTTTTTTGTTCAATTTTTGAATGAAAAAATCGCGGATACTTTTTTAATGACCTAATAAATGCGACATTGCTAAATAGTGTACATGTCATGTGACCAGATTTTTCGCGAACATTCGACATGGTACGACATGTTACAACATGTTCGAGCGGTGACATCATCATCAATATAACGTGATACAAATGTCACGTGACTAAGTAAATGGTATAAAATGAGAAGATTTAGGCGAACCGCATCATTAGTCAACACAAGCAATCACATGGAGCGCGAGACGTTTAATAGAGCAAGAGACTCAGCTGAATACCAGAGAAGAGTACGTCGCATGAGAACAATGATGCAACGAGCTCATCTGAGAGAGAATCTCTGGAAGAACAGAGTCATGCCAAACGCCCGCGATTATCGATCGGCAAGAGACAATCGTGATCACATGTATCGCAAGGCTCAAGAGTTTGAAGGATTTGATGCGTGGACAATAGGATATAAGCACCGATTCTAATCCACGGATATAGCAACCAACAGATGCTGCTCTAATGTCGCTTGGATTGGGAGGGCGAAGTTACAGATGCTGGGTTCAAGGGAAGCGCGTCATTGTCGGGGTCTGTGTTAGAGAGGAAGAGGGGGTTTGTTCTTTCTCCCTTTCACCCGTTGCGTCCTATATTTATTATTTGAACTCTCTCTTCCGCCCGTTGCGCTCTCTTTTCTTTTCTTCTTTTGCACATGATTTTATTAAATAGATATGGTATTTACGATTTTTTAATAATATGACTCGGCAATAATTTTAATTTAGCAACTGATAATATGTTTAGTAATACAAGTGGCCAAGCATTCCTAATTATCGAGTCATTATTAAAACTGTTATTGAGTAACTATCGAACACTTATTAAACTATATACATACTACTAAACAACTATCATTATTGATAGATTCTTAATTATGGGGATAGGAAAAAGAAATTAAAATGCATTTAAAAAAATCTCATGCTTTATTTTTTAAACTTGTTATATTTTTTGCTGGCGTTGCGACCACTAGTTATATATTTTAAATACATTCTGTAACGCACAATTCTTAACATGTTTTCCACATCATACAGTATTAGTAACATCTATAATTGATCATATAAAGAATCTATATCTTCGTAATCAGCATCCAGAGTCTCAATTGTCAAGTCGTCACTATCGAATATATCAGCCAGCCATTCATGTTTTTCACGTCCTTTAACGTATACAAGAGTCTTATTATCGTCATTCTCTTCCGCACTAATTACAGCCATTGTAATCAGGCGTTTCGCCATGCTGTATCATCCCGTCTTCCCATTGCAATCCATGGTGATAAGCACTCAGTTAGAAAGCGCAATAATTTTCTGACTTTGTCAAGAAGTTCCATGGGACACGTAAAAATATAATGAGAGAGAATAGCTTCTTTTCTCAACACCGCCACTTCCTTTACGACAAATTTCTTTTCTTCATACAATGATAAATCCTTGCAGATCTATAAACGTTGGTATAGTCATGATGAACGACTTTTTGAGACTGTGCTTGACTACAAAAGATCTTGGATTTTATCTCATATATTAAAAAGAAGGGAAGGGCCAACTTCTTTGGTGATGATAATTTACGTAATCTTGCATACTACATTTGACATTGGGCTATATTCGATCACGCAGTCGTGTATGATAAGGCAATAGGCGGTTGTATTCGCGGGTGCATTCTCTTTGAATTCAAATTCTCATCGGTGCATACATCCACGGTGCCACTCTTGACGGATTCGTTTTGTCGCGAACAGTCAATGGTTACTAGAGTATAACTAAGGTATTCNCCACATTCCGGGACTTAAAAGGTGCGTACGACTCACAGGTGTTCGCCTCCGTGCGTATACTTGTGAGATTGAGTCTAACCGTCCTTCCATACCCTCTCCATTCTCCCTTATTGTCTCCTTGACCAAATTTCAAGGGTTTGGACGTAACAGTATTCAAAAAGGTGTGTAATTGGAATGATGGTTCATTTCTTTCACGAGGGATTTGATAGTAAGACGTACGGAAACGTAAATATATATCATACAAAATAGCGGATCTGTGTTTGTCAAAGTCTAGATTCAGATCATCGTATAATAATACGAATATACGAATATAATCATACGAATAAAATTCAGAGTTTAGATAAAGTTTCACATTGGTTAATTTACAGGTGTCAAAGTAAGTTTTATGTGCTGTCATGATATTTTTTTTATCAGTCTGTAGACCAAAAATAACGTGGTTTACTTTTTCCAGCTGAGTTTTGATGGTTCAGGAATGCTTCGTTGTACTCGGTAATAGGCAGTACTCATACAAATCCCACGAACGGACACTCATACTTAGATATCATCCGCTCTCTAAAGTGCGCAGCATGGATAGTTTATTAACTCTGTTCAACGCAACATGAGGCATTCGCCACTGTACTTTGAATAATTCAAGCGTCGGCTTTGTCGCTCCCATTACGTTACCGTTACGCGATTGTATTAAAATTAATTCGTGACGAGCGTTAATTACCACACATTCGTAATCCTCGCAAAAGTCTACAATATGCCGAGCGGTACACAAAAATTAAAGTATCCATCTGTCATTAGGTTTTTCGCGGTATCACTAGAGTCGATAAATCCAGAATTATGCAAACTATATGCGATTTCATTAGAAAACGTTGCATAAGACTTCATAAAACTAATTATTCTAACGTTTCTGCTGCGATCAATCTCCATACTGTTGAGTTCATATCGAATTTCATCGAACATGAACGCCACCATAATTACAGCCAAGATTTGATTGCTTTTGTACATTTTTTTCCTTTGAAGTCAATTTATTTTCGACGTAGAAAACCTATACAACAACACGACATTTAGACATAGCGATGAAATAAGGATATCCATACAACAACAGGATTTATATACGTTACCGTGCTTTCTCACGATACGGATTGTACGTGTGAAACTTGACGATGCGATCGTCAAAGATTGGTTCACCTCCAATATTTAAGATATCAACTATCTCAGATATTTCGCACAACAAAGCCCAATGATTGTAAAAATTTAATATTCGACGCAGTGAGTTTCTGTCTACTGGACGCTCGAATATTTTTTATTACTGTCGTCCTTCTGATAAAAATTATGTCCCCTGTCTATTTAAAACAAATATCTCACGTTATCGTTGTCGTATTTCTTTATCGCTGTCGTCTCCATACATGAAATCTAACGGTGATTTCTTCTCCGCGAAAATCGAGCAATCATTCGTCTTGATTCACAACGCGAATCGTCAGATTCGTAATACTCCGTATGATGATCAGAGGGTAAATGATCTGTGTCGGTCTTTCCGATATCTTATATCCTGGTGACACGCTCGGTAAAAATTCATGTATCGTGTGAACGAACTTATCGTTGTATGCCTGTGGTCACGTTGCATTCAATACGAATGATATTTACGTTGATGATATTTATCTGATGCTACTGTTGCGGCTCCAGCACGCGATTCGATAAAAATCCCAATAGCAATCCAATATTGTGAGATTTGATGAAATTTACTCGATAAGCGCATTTAATCTCACTCTTCATTGTATTGTTATTGGCATGAATAATCAATGGGTACTGTTCATCCTCTTTGCGAAGCGTTTTCTCTCTCGCAACATCATTATAGGATAAAATTGTAGAATTGCACGTCTTAGATACTTGTTTATGTCACGTATTTCATACGATCCTTCGGCAATGACAATTTTTTTGTCATTTTCGTCAAAGTAAAACTTATTATTCAATGAATTTACATTAGATATCGTATGGTAGATTTCAAAGTCCGTCAAACCGAGTTCAAATCGCCATCGCTCAAATCTACGCCGGAAAGTAGCAGGCCGCAAGAACGCTACTCTTACCGGTGAGCGTAAATGTCAGTGACATGTTTAAATAAATACTGAGTCGAAAGAAAGCAATGTCAATTCTTAAATTGATCGTCAACCGTCTATAAAAACTGTAGACACAGTTGCTTTGATCGTAATGTTGATAAGATGTCTGATTATACTCGATTTGCGTTACGTTCAAATATCGCACCAAGTTCTTCGGTGGTCGAAGATTGCCGCCACTCAATGAGTACTTGGTCCATCAGCATTATCCAAATTTACGATACTGCTCTCGTTTCGATACATCTTCCCCCTGTTGGTAAGGTAATACGCATAAAAATACCTCTAAAATATGAAATACGCATACGTTTTGCCAGTTGTTGCAGTTATACGTTGATAGTTACGCCCTCCGGCAATTTTGGCAACTATTTAGCGTTTTTTTTTTTTTTTCCGTTGTGACTCCTCGTCCACGCTTATATGGAGCGAGGTAAACTCCATGACCTTCCATGACGTGGTTATGACGTTTCAGTTCTTTCAATTAACGTTGCGCGGCTTTATAGCTTTTGCGATTATAACTTCTGCCGCATCGCTGACCAACGAGCCGAAGCGAATTCCCAATAGCGGTAGAATAGACAAGATACCACCGTGTTTTATTACCATCGGTAATATTCGTTTTTTCGTCGGCTGTTTTTTTCGTTTTCATTCTCATACCAATTTTCGTTTTTGACTTTCATAGTCGCCAAACAGCTGTGGCAGCAACTCTCTCTCCAAGAGTCGAATCTTTCGCGGTAATCCGTTTCCGCATCTCCTTAGCGAGGTTGTCAGCTACGTGTCTTTTCGTGAGATCTTTACCCCGCCAATAAGCTATGTCGTGTTCGCGACACACCGCGTCCAACGGATTAATGCTTCGATCGCCTCTAAATGCATACCTGGCCAATCGCTTTTCTAAATGCATACCTGGACCACAAAATTGATATCCGGGGATATGCAACTTGATCGTGGAAGTGCGTGATTTAAAAAACCGCAGCCTTTTGTTGTTGTTGACATTTGCTACAATTTCTTATAAACGGCGCTGGACTATCAATATGCGATCGATGACAGGGCAAATTATAATTCAATTTCAAGCACCGACGATGTTGCTGAACTTCTGAATCAGCCTTTATATGCTCGGTAATTGGTCCCACAGTTGATCTATGTAATTCTTAAATTCTCGCAAAATAATTTACGGTATATATTCCAACTCTTTGACTGTTAAACTAATGTACATGACAGTTGTTTGACATAAGAAGCATTTTGAATACTGAGTGGTTTCGCTTTGCGAGCTACTATAAATACATCCG
Source organism: Acromyrmex charruanus (assembly GCA_017607545.1). NCBI lineage: Eukaryota > Metazoa > Arthropoda > Insecta > Hymenoptera > Formicidae > Acromyrmex > Acromyrmex charruanus. The sequence goes on from JAANIC010006807.1 coordinate 178,666, forward strand.
CTCTCGATGTCGTTTTTTTCAATATTATCAGTGTCGTGAAGGTAGAAGATATAAAGTTCGTGCGAATCGCAGACGATCTGACTAATGTCGACAATAAAGTACAGACTGAAAAAGAAATACGCAAATGGAAACATGCTGCCGATTTCTACATGTGGAATCATCTGCGGTCCATCGAACTGCCGCAAAACAAACGTTGATAAGTTTGGAAAGTCCACGTTTCGAGAACGTGTACGTGTACTCGAGTCGTTGCAACAGTCAAAATATCGATACTTGGAGAATTTATTAGCATCGATTAAAGAAATTGGTTATTTTACATTCTCCAATAATAACGATGTATTACCACCGAACGAGGCGCTTTCAAATTCCATTTTTGTTTTCGATGACGTGACATGCGACAAGCAAGATACGATCAGAGAATATTTTACGATGGGTCGACACGCGGACGTTGATTGCTTTCTGTGTCAGACATACGCAAAGATACCGAAGCATCTTATACGCAATAATGTAAATTTGTTGATCCTGTTCAAACAGGACGGTATAAATCTGAAACATATATACAATGATTATATAAACACTGACATGTCTTACGAGAATTTCTGTGAATTGTGTCGTTGCTGTTAGCAACAAAAGTATGGATTCATAGTCATAGATAAAGACAGTGCGCTTACGAAAGGACGATACAGAAAAGGATTTAATGAGTATGCGATACCTTAACGTGGTTAGTCGTTGTCAATACGTCAACTACACAACATTTCCTTTCAAATGCAACATGGATAACAACAAAGAGCTCAAGGATCACGAGAGGATAGCGAAATAAATTGCGAAAACGAGTGAATTGATTCATAAAAAATATCGCGCTTTAAAACCGTCAAAATAGAGGAAGATATAGCATTGGAGAAACACTTTAAGCCTATCGTCGAACCTCTAAAACAGATTGTTGAGAACACTGCTAATGATGAATCTCAACCAATTAAGAAAGAAGTCAACATTGTAAAGGATAAAAATATTAAGAAAAGAAAACCTGAAGATAATGAAGATGTTCATGAAGATAAAGATGATAACGATGATGATGACCTCTGGATGGATAATTCATGGTTTCAATTAACACCGTCGTCTAAAAAGCAATGTACAAAAAAATTGAACATTACATCGAATTCCAATTATGCGTCGCCTGAATTACATAAATTATCGAACGAACGTTCGCATGTTTCTTCAGTTGAAGACGTTTATGAAACGCCTAATGAACCGCTTGAAATGTTAATTAAAGAATCATTGCAAACGAAGCAAGTTCGTGAGGAATTGCATAATCAATTGGGGGCACTTGGACAAAAATATGTAAACATGCTTCTCGGTGATGACAGAGAAAAGGCAATCACGTTTATGACATATACGAGAACGTGCACAATGCTCGGTGACAAATATTTCGATGTAGACACTAATGACTTTGTGATGTGTAGATGGAGTAAAGTACAAAAGTACACCTGGTTTGTACGAATTAATTTTCAAAAGAATTCCCGACGATACTATTTACACAGAAAATGATAAATTAGCATATAAAAGTATACTGTTGGCAACAAATGCTCACAGGCGCAGTCATAAAGCGGATAATCCAATAGTGGGCAGCAAAGGGTACAAATATAAGAATATAATAGTACTCTTGGTATCAGGTAAAATACAAGTTGGAACGAGCATGCCACGCGCCAGGAAACTAAACAACAAGTTAGGTAAAAGAGTCGGAAAAGGTGTAATATCACGACCCGGCATAAAATTCTCCATAAACGGCAATAAAATCGATTATATATTCATTGGGACGATCCTAACGAGCTAGTGAATCGTCTTTGATTGCTTGAAGTCTCGCATCAGGGAGGTCACAACACCCACGATAACGAAATATTGTCTATCATCGAGGAGCTTCGTGAAGCTGCCTTTATTATAAATTGAAACGAGATACACAGTCATTTTAATTGACATCAAAATGCCGATGAACAACGTTTGCGTTTAAGAATTTTGTGTTATTTTATGCATTATACAACATAACATAACGTACAATAACATGTTTGAGAAGAAAAACCTCGAAAAGTGGCGACTGGTGGAAGCGAACTGTACGCTCCGGCGAGAAAAAATTTTCCACGCAGACGTGTCATTCAAAGGTTATACTACATTCTCACCGTTATCGATGTGTTGAGTAAGCATGCATGGGCCATACCGCTGAAAAAAATGGAAATGAGATGGCTACAGCGATCGCAGGTCAAGACAATGGAAGATGTCCGAAAAATTTGCAAACTGATATGGGAAAAGAATTTTACAACGCAACCGTGCAAAAACTCTTGAAAAAACATAACATAAATCAACATTATTCAACATATTCCATAATGAACGTATCTATCGTTGAACGGTTCGATTGTAAAATGATATGTGGAAACAATTTATGCACAATGGAAATTACAAATGGATTGACTCATTACCGCATCTCGTGTCTAAGTACAACGCGCGAAAGCATCGAACTATCGATATGCGCCCATCGATGTGACTCCCACGATTTCTGACAAACTCTTAAACATGGTGTACAGTAATGTAAAGGCCGTCGCACTCCCGCGATTCAAAGTGGGTGATTCGGTACGTATAAGCAAATTCAAGACGATCTTTAAAAAAGGTTGCACGCCAAATTGGACCATGGAGGTGTTTGGAATCGTCAAAGTACAGAAATCTAATCCTCTGACATATCTACTGAACAATTACCGCAGAAAACCGGTCGCTGGAGGATTCTATGAGTATGAGTTGCATCACATCGCTAATCCCGACGTATATCTAGTTGAAAAGTGTTGCGTAAAAAAAGAAACAAGGTTTACGTGAAACGGCTCGGATTTGATATTCGCACAACTCTTGGATACACAAGAATAATGTGTTATAAAAATAAAATTTATTACAAATTGTATAATTATTTTTTTCCCTATGTAAATATATATTAAATATAAACGCATATTATACACATTACACATATTACAGATGCATACATACACACTTACATATGTACATATTAGGTGTTGGAATTAATTCCGTAGCGTTTTTTTAATGAAAGAATGTTATTTATTTCACATGAGCATTAAAAAATACATTAATGAAAGTACTTCCCATCACTTTCTACTACTTTTGACCATCTTTCTGGCAGTACATGAATCCCGCGTCGGAAAAACGACATGTCTTTTGAGGCTATCCAAGAATCGATCCATTTTTGAGCTTCTTCGTAAGAATGAAAGCGCCGGTCAGCTAGGCCATGTGCCATCGAACGGAATAGGTGAAAATCGGAAGGAGCTATGTCAGGTGAATACAGCGGGTGGGGTAGAACTTCCCATTTAAGCGTTTCCAGGTAGGTTTTTACTGGTTTTGCAACATGAGGCCGAGCGTTGTCATGTAACAAAATCACTTTGTCATGTCTTTGCGCGTATAGCGGCCGTTTTTCTTTTAAGGCTCGACTCAAACGCATCAATTGAAGTCGATAGCGATCCCCCGTGATAGTCTCGTTCGGTTTAAGCAGTTCATAATAAATTACACCCTGCTGATCCCACCAAATACAGAGAAGAAGCTTCGAGCCATGGATATTTGGTTTTGCGGACGATGTGGATGCATGGCCGGGCTTACCCCACGATTTTCTACGCTTTGGATTATCGTAGTGTATCCACTTTTCATCGCCAGTCACGATACGGTGCAAAAAACCTTTTCTTTTCTGCCGTTGAAGCAGTAGTTCACACGTGCCAAAACGTCGTTCGACGTCTCTCGGCTTCAATTCATACGGCACCCAATGTCCTTGCTTCTGGATCATTCCTAACCCTTTTAAACGTTTTGAAACAGTTGACTCATCAACTTGTAATATTTTTCCAAGTTCTGATAGCGTCTGAGATGGGTCTTCATCGAGTAATTGCTCTAATTCTTTGTCTTCAAATTTTTTCGGTGCGCCAGAACGTTCTTTATCCTCAAGTTCAAAATCATTATTTTTGAAGCGTCGAAACCAGTCTCTGCATGTCGTATCCGACAGAGCATTGTCACCATAAGTCTGAACAAGAATTCTATGCGCTTCAGCTGCAGATTTCTTTTGAATAAAGTAGTGTAATAAAATTCCCCGCAAATACACTTTATTCGGCACAAATTTTGACATATTCAATGAATTATACAGTGTTGTTATTTATGATTTCAAGAAAGGTTATGTACGGCAAATGACGTCCTATGATAGATGTTTACAATGTATACAGAACTATAGGTAACAACGAAATAGTGTACTGCTTGTGCCATCTCTTGTAAAACGCTACGAATTAATTCCAACACCTAATACATATGTACAAACGTACATACATACCATACATACTATACCATACATAATATACATATTAAATATATTAAACATCATATATAAGTGTTTTTATTAATAAAAAATACAAAATAAATACGAAAAATGAAATGAAATTTTTTTATAATAATATTTTATAATGTCCCCATGGCAGCGTGTTGGTAGAATTTAGAACAATGCACCGCTTATCATCGGATGGACTCAGAGCGATTTTCGTTTCGGATATGATGTATACTTCGTGTAATTTCGATCTTATGTACGACTACCTGCGCATCATTTCAATTGTGTCATTGAGACACTGCGTATAATAATCATTGAACGTTATGGATCTCGCTACAACGTTGCTCTTGACGCTCTTTGCCTTCTTAGTATCTTTTTTCCCATCGACGCACAAGGCGTACATTTTCACTCTAAGCCCGACGAATTCGGTCATGATCGCACCATTATTTTCATCTTTCATTAAACCGGGAATTTTTTTATTTACTAGCGAAATGTCGTAAGCATTGTCAATCGCGTAATCGCTCGTATCGAATCTATTGATATCGCGTTTCATACAGCGTAGACATCATCGCACTCGATGTGATAAATAAGGCTGTCCATATCGATATACATAATTTTACATTTTTCATAAAACAGCGGTAACATGTACTCGTAGTGAAGTTCGTACAAACACGTTTTAGATACATCGAGGATGCACATGCCCACGTATATCGGTTTGTCGAACTTCACCTAGAGTTTCCGCATTTCTATCGCGACCAGATTCTCGGAAAAAACGCTTCTACTGTGAAAGTTTGATTTTGCGATCATTGCCTCTACATCGTATCTCCCATCCCAACGCATTACGAATCGCATATTAACATGGTTACGCACATTCTTCATGGTCTTGCCGAAAACCGCGTTGTTCATTAATTTGAATGTTTTTCTCGAACTCATTCTTTGCTAAAGTTCTAAAATTTGTATTGAGTTCAATACAAATTCGAGTTGTACTCTCGAAGCCATGGAGATTGCGTGAATTGCAGTATACGATGGATCTTTGTAATGCGGAGAACATGACGAGTACATTGCTGCAGATTGCGATAATGTATGACGTAACGCTTTTTATCATACAATGTCGCGAGAAGTTTCTCATCTCGCTTGCCGGGTTTCTCGCGCGTTGGACAAAACGTAGATCGGAATGCGCATCATGGATATATTGCGGATACTCCAAATCAACTTTGAGAACGTAACCCGTCGGTGAATTTAACATTTATAACATCAAAATTGTCTACGTCATCGACTCAGCGAAAATCGGCATATGGCAATGGTTGACACATTGCCCAACCGTACAAGTTGTTGATGTCATCAAGTATCGATGATTTCGATGGATCGTACGATTGCATGTACTTGTTGTTGCCCTGCGCATACCTATTTGAACATTGACTCAGATCGCCATGTATACCATGTTCGATGAATAGAATCACATCAACGTCGGTAAGAAGTTCAAAATTGACGCTAGTATGTTTCAACATCGCGTCCCACGTAAAACCCGATAATATATAATAATACGCGGGATCGAGTCCATAACTCGTGATGCAACTATCCCGAAAATTCTCAAATATATTTGCCAACAACAATATATCTGTTTTTAAATATAGATCACTGTATTTACCGAGGATTCGAATGGAGAATCGCTGCTATACGTTCACGGCGTACGCGTAATCACTCTCGGATACAGTATCGCCTGTTAACGAATTATAAAATGATTCGCGCGGAGATAAACATGTATCCTTCAACTTTTTGACGCAGTCAACGCACTCGTACGGAAATGTACTTTTACGCGTGAGTAGATCGAAATTCTCCGCGCTGAGATTAAAAAATTTTGACCGCGTAATTTTCAATTTATCTTTATCGAGATACCCTAATTTTTCTAAACTTGATGTGAGAAATTTAAATAATCGTAATTTTAATCGTTCTATAAATCGTAATTTTATACAAGTTTTTTTTTGGTCATTTTTGGTGCTATCGACATGTTTCGTAAATGAAATGTATTTTTCTTTAGTTATGAAAAAGAATAGTTCTATACGTCCTTTATACTATAACTACATCTTTAATAATAAAGTGTGCGTCATAGCCCGATAAATTATGAAAAACTACGGGAATGCAATATGAATCTTTATAATTTAAGTTGCAATTTGAGTACGCGAGGCCTCTGTACCGCCCGGTCAAGTGGCAATGATCGCGTACCCATGTATCATTAGGCGCGAACGGTTTTTCGCACACATGGCGCTGTTAAACTTTTGCCAATATTCTCCCGAGAAATCTGCCATGAGTACATTGGCCGAGTATAGACTCTATACACTATGCGCTAAACTTCTGAGTTCCTCGGCGAACCATGCGACGCAATCGTTACCGTGACGAAACTGATACATACACAACGAGTACGAACAATGAGCGTAATATCCGATGCTAAACATGTTGTGATGTTGGTACTATATGTTGACATATTCGAGTCTCTCTCCGTTTTCTCTAGAGTACATTTCAGATCGGCGTAGGCCACAAATGGGATGCGCTCTTTCCTGCAGTGATTGCTGAAACTCAACCACTTGTCGTCCTCGCTCGGCAACCTGATGGTGCAATCGTTTAATTTTTCACAGTTTACTACGTGGATATCCAGCTTTACGCTAGATCCAAAATAGTGCAGGCATTTGAAAAAAAGTATAATTTTTTTTTATTGTCACAAAGGGACTACAAAAAAATATTTTCATAATTTTCAATTAAATATATATACATACCTATCGCAAAAGTATTTCTTGTGTCCATATTGATTTGTGAGCTCACGAGGCGGGACAGATCCTTTATTCATGCAAAATGTCCTGTATGATCGTTGCACAGATCCTGTGCGTACAAGAGATTGACGTGTTTGCCCCTCTTTCGGTCATCATTAAAAACTGGATGCCTGTGAGATTTAGCACTGTAGAATAATATAGATATAATGACTCTTGCTCCGTATGAGTATAGAGCGGCAACTGACCAGACAAAACATGCATTGTCCATGGATCGCACGTTGACCACCGCTTTCTTCATTTTAATTTTTCGCAGGAATTCGATGCGACATCCTGCGTGCGATTATTTGCATCGGATTGTACTTGTGTACGTTTACAGTTAAATTCAGGATACTCGACAGCGTCCACCCGCTATCGCGTTCTTGGAATTCCTCCAGCGAAGTCAGGATAGGCTCGACCACGCGCGACGCGTACCATTCTTGCAAATCGGACGAACGGAAGAGTTCATAATTTCTCGTGCTCATATTTTTATTCGCACGTTTATCACCTGATACAAATTCACCATTAAACACTGTGTTTCTTCTTAATATTATTATGTTTCTGAATAACACTTTGCAAATGTTTCAGGACTATCTCTCTCGCATCTTCGAGGAATTGGCGAGGTTCGATGTGTCCAGAGTTTATTATGGCACCGGTTAATATATGGTTCGAACGCTGTATCAACCTCGAACGCTGTATCAATCTCATGCCCTCGAAGTCCCGCGTTATACCCGGCATCCACTTGCACAAAGCGTTCGCGCACAGTATCTTTCAAATTGTCGAGTCTCGCGATACGAGTGATCAACGATTGTTTAACAATCGATAATCGCGGACGTTTAACACAACTCTGATCCTCCAGCGATTCGATGAAATTATCGCAACGCTGTTTTTACGCAAGAAATGTATATTCAACTGAGCGGCTATAGATCACGCTATGATAGATTGCGCTATGAGATCACGCTCCGTTTGATCCATATTAAAATGTACTGTTTTTCACAGTCACTAAAATATAATTTTCACACAGTCACTAAAAAGTAGAATTTTTGCATAGTTGCGTTAAATGCCTTTCACATTATGCAAATAGGATATAGATTGCATGGTAATATTTGATTCAGCGGATCTCGGCATTCCTTACA
>JAANIC010006807.1:187154-205345 GCA_017607545.1 Acromyrmex charruanus
TGAAGTATATAAATAATAAAAGTATATGACGCACATCCTATTTGTTTCATTCAAAGTATTGATTTTAGCTCGCAATCGAACGACTTGTTACATCAGCATGACTGTCACTGTCACAATCGCTTTCATAACATGAGTCCGCGATACCATAATCTGATTCTGATTCTGATTCTGATTCTTTTTCATCAATTATAAATTCATCTTCTAAATCTTCTAAATCAATTTCTAATTCTTCTTGAGCTTCATGTTCTGCTTCTACTTCTATCATATCTTCGTATTTCATCTTGAATAAAACTCGAAGAAAAAAGTTTTGGAAAAATTGAAGATTCGTATGTATTTCCTCAAACCTTTCAGTTTCACTACTGAGAGCAGCATTATACAGATTTCTCCATTTTTATATATACTGAGGAATTGCATTTTTATGAATATTCTTTTTCCATTATCGAATTTTTTATTTTGTATCCCTCTAGGTGATTCGTAGTATGGTCTAATATCTTCTACATCGATAATTAAGATATATAAATTCCATATTTTTGACAAAAGACTAGATGGAAATGGAATATTGATGGTACATTATTTTCATGAACAGATATACTTTATTGTTGTCGATATTGGCGTCGATCTCTTAGATAAAAAAAGGTTCGATATTATTAAAGTGCATTTTTACATGTGTCATTGTGCATTAGATTCAATGATAGTTACATTAAAAATTAATTTGCATTTAATAAGTATACAAAGAAGAGCATAAGAAACCACAGCACAAGTTGTAGTTTGTGATATTTAATTATTATTACAGCAATTAAAACATTAAATGTTTCGACCACAATCTGGCCATCTTCAGTAAATTCATAATATTCTTAAGACGCAGAGTTACATCTAGTTGGCATTAAATTCAACCGTCGTATGTTATGATTATATAAACGTGTTCATTTCTATGAGAAGATGCTTCGTACAATAATGTTAAAACGCCCAAAGTCATATCACGAAAAGTGTAGAACGAGAATTTCCAGATTCTAATTTAAAATAAATTTGTATATCATTAATATCTTCTAATCGGAATATAAAAGAATAGAATCGTTACCTGTTTTACAGCAAAAAAATATAGCGATGAATCTCAAGTACATCCTTTGCACAGATAGAAATTTGTCGTGACATTGTGTGTTATTATTAGTCATATCGTATATTTTACCACTATTTATGTATATGAGTCAACAATTTGGAAAGTTCTAGAATTATTTATTAAATGAGAGAGAGATCTTTCTTTAGAAGAAGAAGATAAACATCAGGCAAACATTCCGTGTCACTTTGCTTATTGATACCACTTGTTTGGCCTTTTTTATGTATCATTTCAGAAATTCTTCTCTTCATTAATGATTGTTCTGTATCTAAAATTCTTATGTTATTCCAATCCAATTCATGATATGGACTTCAATGGCACGAGATCGAAACAGCGTTCGATAGTCGTATTATATATTGACAGGCGCGGTAATAAACTCTAATCATATCGAGCCACGACGGTTTTTGAAAGACGCTAGCGATATAGTGCTCGAGCGAGTGCGAGACACTGTAGAAAGACAAGGTGAAGGTGAACACCGCGTTCAACGGTGAGTTTGTAGCGGGCGATAAACGCATCAAAGCCACCGAAATATCGCTACCCGAAACTTTAAACTCTTTCGAACAATAAATGTATGCGAGTGATACAAACAGCACGTCATCGAGCCCATCTTGACATCACTGGACGAATTTCAAGAATGCAACAGCAGGTGGGCATTGTCGCGAAGACTCAATTTGACAGTAAATGTGCAGTAAATAAGCATGGATGTGAAATAAGCGTGGGATGTTATTTTGAGGTGCCACAACAATGTATGCTTCGAGTGGTCGGTGATAGCTGCTCTATACCCAGCTAAAAGTCTTTTGGATAGAAAATCGTCGTATCCGCACATTACATTACTGTGTTGAATCTCGCGGATATCGAATTTCCGATAACGTTCAAAGACATTCCGAAATTCAAAAATCTCAACAACATATCAATTAACGTGTATAGCATCGAAGATAAGCAGATCCTTCTTTTACGGCGACAAGAGGGACAAGCATGTTACTCTTCTATAAGATTCATGCAACAATAGCATTAGACACTTTGCGTGGATAAAAGATCAATCCTTGTAAGATCACAAATTACTTGGAACGAGAACAGGAAATATTTTTGCGATCGGTAAGTATAATAAGAAAAATTAGATTAATAAGATAAAAAACAATATTTAAAAAACAGTAAAAAGAAATAGAAAAATGACTTCTCTATTATTTGCAAACGCCTTCATTACTTCAGCTCTAGTGTAAAGTTGGAGATCCACAACGAAGACTATGGTAAGTTGAACGGCCATTCGACTGCCGAGCGAGGACGAAAAATAGCTCGAATTCGATAACTATAACAACCAGGAACGAATGCCATTTCGTATACGCCTGGAGTGTGTGTTGCAGAAGACGGAATCCGACAAGGAAGACGCGTCATCGCATATCAACAACGTGAAATATTCAGCATAGGATGCTCTACGTGCTCACTACGTCGTGCGATGCTCGTACGACGACGCGTTATCGTCGTATCGATTTCGTCGCGATAATGATTACATCGCGTGGTTCGCGCGATGTCAAGACTTGGCGCATCGCGTGAAAAATTTCGTATCCGCTAACGTGGAAGCATTGCCGAAACAGCAATGGGAGGTGTACCGTAGCCCGACGCGATGTCACATCAGTAAAAATAATAGGGGGATTCTAATCCAGGTCCTCTGAGGGGGGCGCTGGGCGTGGGGAGTACTCGTAGGCGCGGAGGAAGGGAGGGGAGGCGCAGGAAGTTCCGACGCTACCGATGTTTACCGATATGATGATACATGCCGTCATGTTGTGATATCACGTATCATTGGGGACCGTCGCCATCGCCGCCACCTCACACCCCGCCGCAGGCGCCAGCGTCACCTCCGCCGCCGCCGCCGCCGCGGACCCCGCGTCCACCCGTTAAGTGCGTTTCGGGCCGCCACGGATCCCGCTCTAAAAATGCGTCCCAAAATGCGTCGCGGTACTATAACGTGAACAAGCTATATTAAAGAAAAAAAGAAAGAAAAAAAAATATATATAATAATAAAAATATTCTTACCTTCTCCACATCCTCTACCTCTCCTTCCTTCTCCTCCGCTGAATTCTTATTCCTTCTCCTCCTCCTCCTCCTCCTCCTCCTCCTCCTCCTCCTGTCCGATCGTCAGGATGCTAAGGAGGTAGATACTCAAATTCAATTCTTCTTGGTAGATACCCAAATTTAGTTCTATTTCATGGAATAATTCGGATATATCCTCAGGATATTCCAAAAGGGAAGAAGGAGAGGGATTCTCCAAGAATCCTGAGAAGACGCTCTCCTCTTCTTCTTCTTCTTCTTCTTCCTCTTCTTCTCCCTCTTCTTCTTCCTCTTCTTCTTCTTCTTCTTCCACTTCTTCTTCCTCCACCGCCTCATCGTGATTGTCGATGAGGTGGTTGAAACGTAATTCTGTTAATGCTCACATGAGTGAGGTCATCCACTTCATCGGCAATCTCGATGGAACAATTCTATTTGATCTACATGTAATTGAGTGAGATTAATTATAGTATCACTCTGAACCAAGAAAGAGGAGGAGGAGGAAGAGGAGGCAGTCTCCTCAACTTTTTGCAGTTCTTTATCACCCATGTTATACAATAGCTGCAATAGTAAAAAAAAAAATTATCACTTCACTTAATCACAGAAAATGTGCAAAAATATTCTATCATTTAGCGTTAATGGTAGAATATTGTTGCACGTTGAGGAAAAAAATCACTCCCGTTGTACGTCTTGCGCGCGGACAAAACAAGACAAAGACTGACGTTGAGAATCAATTTTCGCCGCAGCGAGCCTGTCTAGGATTTATCTATAGGCGGCAGTTGTATATAAAACACTTTAGATCACAAGTGCCGTCACGAGAAAAATTATCGCTTATATCGTTGCAGCACTCTTTATAATGTAGCCGCGATTATTTACAGCCCATTAAATTGCTGAAAGTTCACGCAGCACGTTTATTTTCACACCTGTAATTTCTTTTTTCTTACGCGGAAGGGTACATACATACATACATATATACATACGTACATACGTACATACGTTCATACATACGTATAATACATACATGTGTACATATGTATATGATTCGTGACACGACCAAAAAAAACGGGTTGATTGTTGTTTATCTGAACGGAGTACGATAGCGCGTCGAGGATAGGATGGATGGATGGGAAGTAAAGAAAGTACATATATACGAGTGATGTGAACGAAAAAAATTTTTTATTCACATATTATTACATCGTTTCTTTTTTGTACATATTAAAAACTAAAGCCAATAGCTCGCAATCAACGAGCTGATGTTTGTTAAAAATGTCACTATCGCGTATTGTGTCTTCGAACGCGATGTTGGAGAATCGCGTATACTTGACATCAACCGTATCGAGGAGTCGGGCTAATCATTCGAACATTACATTAATACATTCGTCAAACTCAAACAACATCGTAGCGTCGTTTCGGTTATTATCATGCGAACGGACGAAGAATCGAGACGTACGAACGTAGAATCGTTCAGCATGCAAACGCTGACGGTTAGCGGTCCAATGCTTATAAAATTGTCCTTGTATTCGTTTCGCAACATCTTGTAAATATTCCATCGCTGCTTGTAGAGGCCCTTCCACGTTTCAAGAGACAGCGGCAGTTCATGTCCGCAATGATCTCCCAGGGCGATCTCCACGTAACTCGGTGAACCAACGTTGATTTCAATTTCCAAAAATTTGTAGCCCGTAGCCGTCAGATAGTAATGTCTGCTCAATAAACACACCTCACGATGCTGTGTACATACATAATGTTAAAAACGTTTCTTTTGTGTATAGAATGTTAAAACTTACATGTTACTGCAGTCCTTCTTTGTTTCATACGATGCGTTGCTGCCTTTAGCGAAGTACATTTTTTAACTGTTCGTACAAGCGAGTATCGCAAGACTAATTGCACCGGCGTAAATTGTGATGTATATGATAAAATTTCTAGAATCGAAGAGGGAGTAACCCTCTTCTCTTTCCAAGAATTGCGAACATATCGCTACACGTTTTATCACGTCTTTCTACGTATTTTGTTCGCGAATTTATCAATGTTTATACTTTATGATTTATATTTCGATGACATCGATGACGTTGGTGATGTGTACGTTGGCGACTTTGACGCCTTTTCTCCAGAACATTTCCAATATCTCGCTTTTTCCATCGATGGCGGTGGACTTGGCGGTGGACTTGGCGGACTTGACGACGGTACCCCTTTGACTCGATCGATTTTCGGCATATATATTCTTTTACTCGATCCATGTCTTAACGCTCGTAACTGAAGCTTACGATTGAATGAAAAAAGTCTAATACACTATCTATACGAGTATACATTGCATATATGTATTGTCAGATCACGTCGCGATGCGTTTAACAGAAGCATCAATGTTTTCGGATACATAAATACATACATACATACATACATACATGTACGTTCATACATACACGTTCATATATACGAGTACATGTATAACAAAGAAAGGGAAAAAGAAATACGTAATAAATACATTAACGTAATTTTATTTAAAAAATTCTTTTGTGCAACCAGTTATATATTTTCAATACATTTTGTAACGTGCAATTCTGAACATGTTGTCCATCGCGTAGTATTAGCAACATCCAGCTTAGTTAAAGATTCCATGTCTTCGTAAATTGCATCCAAGGTCTCGATGTACATGCCTTCATCGTCCAAAAGCAAGTTCCACAGCCACGTTCGTTTCTCGTGTCCCTTAACGTACACGATAGCATCATCTTCAAATACAGCTGCCGTGATCAGGCGTTTCGTCTTGTTGTACGGGACTATCCCGTTCTCTCATCACAATCCATGATGATAAGTCAACCAGGAAGCGCAAGACTTGTCGGATCTTGTCAAAAATTTCCATGGCACGGAACTCGTAAAAATGTAATGTGTGAGAACGGTCTCCTGTTTCAGCACCGCCACTTCCTTCATGATAAATTTCTTGTTAACGATGAATCCTTGCAGGTCCACGAACGTTGGCACAAGCATGTTGTCCAGAAGACTGCGATCGATTGCGGTCGATTACGACGTATCGTAAATCTCATACCGTATCAGAGGTGCACTTAGGTAGATTTTGCGCACAATGTTGGTCAATGGATTATACTGAACCACGCGATCATGTATGATGAGATAATAGGCTGTTGTATTTGCGGGTACGTTCTCTTCATATGCAAAGTCTAATCGCACGTCCACGGTGCCACTTTTGACCGATTCGTTCTGTCGAGAGCAATCGACGGCCATTCCGAATGGATCACGAACGGGCCATTACGTAAAAAAGTTGTAAAGGTGAGACTTGGCTCGAGAAACTCGTATCCGTAGTAGCCCTTGTAAAAATGCACGTATAAGTACAGAAATCGTACAGAATCGCAGATCTGTTTTTATCAAATTCCAGATTCAAGTCATCGTACGGATAACATTCCGAATTTAGGTAGAGTTTCGCAGTGATTAATTTGCAGTCGTCGAATCGACTTATATCCTTAGACATAGCGTTTTTTTGACCTGTTTGCATAGAGAAAATAACGTAGCACGGCTTCTCGAGCTAAGTAGTCGTCTTGGTGATGGTCCACGAATGCTTGATTGTGCTCTGCAAGAACGGAAATTCGTACAGATGCCACGAGCGAAAAGCCATGCTCAGATATCGTCCGCTCTCCAAAGCGCGCAGCATCGATAGCTTATTTATCTCGCTCAATAACACGTGCGGCATTCGCCACTGTACTTTGAATAATTCGAGCGTTGGCTCTGTTGCTGGATCTCCCATCAGACAATTGTTGTCGTTGCGCGCTCATATTAAAATGAACTCGTGATGAGCGTTGATCACCACGCGTTTGTGATCTACGCAAAATCCCAACAGTATAGCGGTACACAGAAATTAAAGTATCCGACTGCAGTAGTCTGCGCATCCCAGCCGTCATTCTATAGAATCACGCTTCTATCGGATGACACTGTTACATAGTTTTTGAGCGTGCTAATTATGTCCACATTTCTGTTATGGTCAATCTCCACACCATTGAGTTCATATCTCATTGAATATGAACGCGACGCATTTATTTCCCAATGCTACTTGAGCACTCTGGACCACTTCATTCTTCGTCAGTTTCCTCTCGTATAGAAAGCTTTCGTACGGCAATGTGTACAGATCCTGTTGCTGTATGGGTATTCTTGTTTCGTCGCTGTACCCAAACGTTGTGTTGGCGAATGATTGTACGTATATGTACGAGCCGCCGCGCGACGCCGACATTCGCTACAGTCCTTTATCTTTGGTGTGGGATCATCGATATGCGTCCGCTGCCATGATTGTAGTGTTCTTCTCAGCGACGATAAATAAGTTCGAATCTCCGAATTTGCCTTCACGTGTTCCGGAAACTTGTCCCAGACGTGTTCGATGTAGTCACCGTACATGCGTAAGAGTACGACCTTCGGTATATATTGTAACTGCTCAGCGTTCAAGCCTCGAATATCAGAAGGATGACACAGCACGAGATACCTTTTGCTACTGCGTGATTCGCGGATTCGCGCGCATTTAAATAATTGTTTCGAGAGCGCGTAGCCTTTAGTATAAGCATGAAATTCGTGCTGTAATCGCTGACGATACGCGTCATAAACTGTGATGCGAAATCGCAAATGATAGGAGGCAACAAGGAGAAGCGCAAGCACGGTGAAATGCTGCTGAGTACTATATGCGCGATCATTTGCGGCCCATTGAATTGTGGTAAAACCAACATTCTCATAAGTTTGTTCGAGAGTCCAAACGGCATATGTTTCGAGAATGTGTACGTCTACTCGAAATCACTGCAACAGCCAAAATATCGATATCTCGAAAATTATTTATTTACGTCTATCGATGAAATCGGCTACTTTACGTTTTCCAAGAACAGCGACGTCGTTCTACCGAATGAGGCGCGCTCAAATTCTATTTTTATCTTTGATGACATGGCATGCGACAAGCAGGATGCGGTGAGAGAATACTTTTCGATGGGTCACCACGCGAACGTTGACTGCTTCTATCTCTGTCAGACGTACGCGAGGATATCTAAACATCTGATACGCGACAACGCGAACCTGTTGATTCTGTTCAAACACCAGCTTGAAACACGTTTACAACGATCACATGAACACCAACATGTCGTACGACGAATTTTGTGCGTTGTGTCATGATTGTTGGCAAAAAAAATATGGAGTTTTAGTAATAAACAAGGATAGTGCGTTTAAAGACGGGAGATACAGAAAGGGATTTGACGAGTTCGCGATATTGTAATGTGACTAGTCGTTGTCGATACTTCGCCAGAGACAAAAATGGCTGATGTGCGCGAGCGTGAAAAAATCGTGAAGGAGATCGAGAAGACGAGCGAGTCGATCCGCAAGAAACATCGCGCGGCGAAAACCGGTAAAATCGAGGAGGACAGACATTTTAAGTCTATTATCAAACCGCTGCGACAGATCGTTGACAGTCCCGGTGTGCGCGCGATAAAGAGACAATCGCGCGACGATGACGCAGCGTCTACCTCCAAGCACAAAAGGAACGAAAAAGAAGAGGAGGAGGAGGAAGACGGAGAGAAAGCGAATGAGACGTTCGAGTGTTCCGCGATCTCACGTAAATCCGATGATCGATCGCACGATAGTGTATAGCCGATAACCTCCATTTCGCGTACGGTAATCGTACCGACGATAGAATCGTTGGACAACGTTTTCGAAACGACGGACGACTCGCTAGCAACAAAGGTTCAAAATCGGTTGCAAACGTCGAAAGGTCGAGAGGCGTTGCAAGCCGGCTTGGGCCCGTTGGGTCAAAAGTATGTCGAGGCTGTCCTGAGGGGAGCGCGAGATAAACAGAAAAACGGTATAGATTATGTATGGCGTTTACCTACACAAGGATGGATTGATGTTTGGCAATAAACATTCCGACGTGGCTGATGCGGACAACATAATTAACGACGGCGTACGATACGCTCGATCTTTACGAGTTAATTTTCAAGAGAATTCCCGACGATCTCCTCTATACGGAAAACGATATGAACAAGTACAAGAGCATGCTGCTGGCGACGAACGCGCAAAAACACAAGTATCATTCGCAGGGTCAATTATTGAGCAACAGCGGATACAAGTACAAATACGTAATCGCGCCGTTGATGTCGATCACACCCAAGAAACAGAAGAAGAAATCTGGAAAGGGATTACCTTACGCAATGACATTGAACGATAACGCGATCGATTACGTGCACTGGGACGATCCCAACGAGCTGATTGATCGTCTACGATTGCTCAACGCTTCGCACCGAGCGGGCAACAACGGTCACAACAACGAGATGCTCGTCGTCGATTATCGAGGAACTTCCCGAAGCTGGTCTTATTATAAATTAAATCGCGTATCGACAAAACGAGTCAGTCGAGTGGCGTCAGCGAGAAAAAAATACTTTTGCCCTTTGTATTACGCGTCGAATCATGAAAAAGAGATCCAGCGAAAATAAAAAAATTAGCTCCGAGAGACGTCGACTCGTCGAGGAATTGCACACTCCCGCGAGAAGAAATTTTCCACGAAGACGCGTCATAGTTCGAAATACGACGATCTATGGCAGGCTGATATCGTCGGGATGCGTCCGTACTCGAGCTTCAACAGAGGTCACCACTACATACTCACCGTCATCGATGTGTTGAGCAAGTACGCGTGGGCCGTACCGTTCAAGAGCAAGGGTGGAAGCGAGATGGCTGATGCTATTGTTGAGATAATTCGAACGAATGGAAGATATCCTAAAAATTTACAAATAGATATGGGGGAGGAGTTTTACAACGACGATATCAACGCAGAAAATCTTGAAAAAATACGACGTTAATCACTATTCCATGTATTCGACGTTGAAAGCGTTGGTAGTCGAGCGGTTCAATCGCTCAAAAACGACATGTGGAAGATGTTTACACTCAACGGCAATTACAAGTGAATCGATGAGCTGCCGCGTCTCGTATCAAATTACAACGCGCGCAAGTATTGCACTATCGGCATGTGGCTCGCCGACATAACTCCCGCGATCTCCGAAAGACTTTTGAACACGGTGTACAGCGTGATAAAAATCGCTGGTCCAGTAAAATTCAAGTGGGCGATTCGGTACGCGTGAGCAAGTACAAGACGATTTTTGAGAAGGATTACAAGTCAAATTTGACCATCGAGGTATTTACGATCGTTAAGGTGCAGCGTACCAATCCTGTAACTTATCTACTCGAGGACTATCGCGGAAAATCCGTCGCTGGTGTGTTCTACGAGCACGAGTTGCATCGCGCTACTCATCCGGACATGTATCTCGTGAAGAAAGTACTGCGCAGGAAGGGAGACAAGGTGTACGTCAAGGCTGGGATTCTATTGGTCGCACAATTTATGGATACACAAAAACAATGTCATTTGATAAAATTTGGATTCGTGTACTTTTTCTACATATAAGCATATATCAATTTAAGTATATAAATGTATATTTTTTTTTATTACTCCCCATTCATCATCATCTTCGTTTTGGAATATACAAAATATATAATTATTTGTAATAATTTATGTATGGAGCAGAATACATACATATGTAGTAATACGCAATAGTAATACTTATATAAATGTAAAAAACATATACATTACGATAAAGTGTAAATCAAAAAGATAGAAATACAAAATAGTAATACGCATAAATAATAAAAACATAAGACACATAAAGTAAATTAAAATACTAGTATATAAATGTTAAAAACATATGATATGTATTATATGAAAGTACAATAATCGTAATACATAATAAATGCTATTACATAAAACATACTAATAATTCTTATGTAAAAAAAGTGTAAATTACAATAGTAATATATACTACACAATAGCAATATATACTACATATAATACACATACGAGGGCAAATCAATAGGTACCCGACTTTCAAGACAGGCGACGTTGCTGATGCAAGTTGGCATTACCATCGTGTATTACCATCTTTCAAACGACGCCATACAAAATTTTAGAGTGATTCATGCAATAGTCTTAATTTGAGAGCAATTAAAATGACAGCAATTCGTAGTGAGCGTGTTTGATGTTTTCCGATACAATGGAAAAAGAGCAATATCGATCCGTGATTCGTTTCTTATTTTTGGATGGAAAAACGTGTGAAGAAATAAAAACGAAGTTGAATGCCGTCTATGGGAACTCTTCCATGACCATCTATGACTATAGTCAGATATTGGTTCAACGAATTCAAACGTGGTCGTTCGTCTGTTTTTGATGAGGAGCGCCCAGGATGCCTGGCAGACGTGGTTACTGAGGAAATCTTTGAAAAAGTTCACGACATGATTCTCGCTGATCGCCGAACAAAAGTGCATGAAGTAGCAGAGGCCATAGGCGTATCATAAAGAATGGCATTCAATATTGCATGATAACTTGGGAATGAAAAAGTTGTCGGCCCGAAGAGTGTCGCGATTGCTCACAATGCACCATTGGCTCACTCTTCCGCAGCCGCTACAGTCAAATTGGTCGAATTGCGCTACGAATTGCTGCCGCATCCACCGTACTCTCCGGATTTAGCTCCATGTGACTTCTTCTTGTTTCCAAACTTGAAAAAATGGCTCGGTGGAAAGAAATTCACGTTGAATGAGGAGGTCATCGCTGAAACACGCCGGCCTATTTTGCAGTGTTCGACAAATCGTATTTTTCTGAGGGGTTAAAGAAATGGTAGAAGTGTTAAGAAAAGTGTATTCTCCTAAAAGGGGATTACATTGAAAAATAAAAAAAATTTTTATGAAAAGCTTGCATCTTCATTACTGAGTACATGGGTACTTATTGATTTGCCCTCGTAATACATATATTATAAAGGTATCTGCCCCCATGGTAACGTGTTCGTCGAGTCAGGTACGTATCGTTTGTCGTCGTATAGACTCAGAGCGATTTTCGATTCGGATATATACGTTCGGTGTACACCTCGTGTAATTTAAATCGTACACGATTGACGACGAGTCATTTCAATCTCTTCGTTCAGACACCGCGTGTAATCGTCGAACGTTATTCTTTACACCTTTCGCCTTTTTAATGTACTTTTTGCCATCCACTTTCACCGCGTACATCTTCGCTCTGAGTCCAACAATTTCGATCATTAATATACCGTTGCTCTCGTCCCTCATCAGGCCGGATACTTTTTTTCGCGAGAGGCATACCGTACACGTTGGATAGTCTGCCGGATAATCACTCGTGTCGAATCTAGCGATATCGCGTTTCATAATCTCATAAACATCGTCGCAATCTATAGTAAATGAGACTGTCCGTGTCGGTGTACATGATCTTGCATTTGTCGTGATACATCGGTGACATGTACTCATAGTGAAATTCGTACAAGCAGATTTTCGATATGTCGAGTATGCACATATCCACGTAAATCGGCTTGTTGACTTCACTTCGAGTTTGCGCATTTCGACGGCGATCAAATTTTCCGCGAAGACGCTGCGGCTGTGAAAATTCAGGTTCGCGATCATTGCCTCCGCGCCGTACCATCCGTCCCGTTTTGTTATTAATTTTACATCAACGTGGTTGCGCACATGGTCTTACTGAATACCGTGTTGTACATTAGTTTATACAAATTTTTTTCGAAATCGTTTTTCGCAAGCGTTCTAAATTGTGTATTGAGTTCAATGTAATCGCAGAGTAAGCATGGAGATTGAATAAATTATAGCACCCGGTGGATCTTTATTACGCCGTGACGAGTGTATTGTTGCAGGTTGGGGTGAATGAATGACGTAACGCTGCTTACCGTACAACGTCGCTAGAAGTTTATCTTCGCGCTTATCGAGCGGTTTATCGTGCGTTGGACAGAAAAGTAAGTCAGTGTGTCGGTCGTGTAGATGCTGCGGATACTCAAAATCGACCTCGAAAATATAACCGGTAGATGAATCCGGAGCGTTCACGTCAAAATTCGCAGCGTCTTCAACCCATCGAAATTCGGCGTATGGTAAAGGCTGATATCGCCCATCCATATAGATTATTCACATCGTAGTACATCAAGTATGACGACAGTTTCGATGGATCGAACGAACATATGTACTTATTATTAGCCTGTGCGTATCTGCCGGAGCATTGGCTGAGGCGCGTATACCGCGCTCGATGAACATGACCATATCAATGTCGGTGAGCAACTCGAATCTTACGCGCGTATGTTTCGGTACGGCGTCCCATGAAACCTGGCAATGTATTGGAAGTATTAGTACAAATTAGTTCGGTCCGTTTTCTTGTGTTCAAAAATGCATTTATTTCAAAACAAAATGAATGAACAGATTAATTAAAGTATTGTTCATCGCTGGCTACTACTTTTTCCCATCTCTCAGGCAATTTTCGAATTCCATCTCGAAAAAATGACTCATCTTTGGAGGTGATTCAATTTTGGAACCAATTTTCGATTTCTGCGAAAGAAGTGAACCGGTGACGTGCTGCATCCTTCGGAACAACCAGTAATTAGAAGGAGCAATGTTCGGAGAATACGGCGGTAAAACATCCCATTTGAACGTTTCCAAATATTTTTTTACGACTTTTGCGATATGAGGTCGAGCGTTGTCATGAAGAAAAATAACTTTATAATGTCTTTGCTCGTATTCCGGCCGTTTTTCTCGCAATGCATGGCTCAAACGAATCAATTGTAACCGATACCGATCGCCCATAATGGAATCGCCAGGTTTCAGCAGCTCAGAGTAAACAACATCCTTTTGGTCCTACCAGATACAGAGCATGATCTTCGAACCATGAATGTTCGGCTTTGGTGTTGATGTTGAGGTCGATGGCAACGATTGACCGGGCTTAGTGTAGTATTTTTTCTTCTTGGGGTTGTCGTAGAATATCCACTTCTCATCTCCAGTCATAATCCGATGCAAGAAATTCTTTCTTTGTTGTCTTTGAATCAGCTGTTCGCAAGTGAAAAATCGCCTTTCAACGTCTCTCGGTTTCAGTTCATAAGGCACCCAATTTCCTTGTTTTTGAATTATTCCCATGGGTCTCAATCGTGCAGAAACGGCTTGTTGAATTACTCCCAATGATTCTGCATCTCCTCTTGTGTTTGACTCTAATCTTCTTTGAATAACGTTTCTAATTCTTCGAATTTTTTTGGCTGTCCAGAGCGAGGCTTGTCTTCAACGCTGAAGTCTCCATTCTTGAAACGTCGAAACCATTCCCTACATGATTTATTAGTTGGAGCAGTGTCACCATAAACTTCGACAAGCATTCGATGGGTTTCAACTGCACTTTTCTTCTAATTAAAGCAGAAAATTAGAACCTCCCGCAAATGCTGCTTGGTTAACACAAAATTCGACATTTCAAACACAGTAAAAATCAAGGTTTTTGTATGAAACTCAAAGCTATATAAACTGAATGTTATTAGTAGATGTCTAACCTCTCTGAAAACGACAAAATAAGCTGTTACTATGAACCATTCACAACAGCCGGAGCCATCTTTTGGAAAACGGACCAAACTAATTTGTATTCCCAATATAATAATGTGCGGGATCGAGACAGTAACTCGCTACGCAACTATTGCGGAAATTTTCGAAAATGTCGGTTAATAACAAGGCATCAGTTTTCAAGTACAGATCACTGTACTCGCCGAGCGTTCGGATGGAGAATCGCTTCCAGATGTTTGCGGCGTAAGCGTAATCGCTCTCGGATACTGTATCGTCTGTCAACGAACTGAAAAATAATTCGCTCGGTGGTAAGCGCGTGTCCTACAATTTTTCGACGCAATTAATGTACTCGTACGGAAAGACACCTTTTCGTGTAAGTAATTCAAATTGTTCGTCTGATAATATTGGAAATTCGGAACGTACAATTTTTAATTTATATTTGTTGGGATACGACGCCAATTTATCGAGGCTTGCATTTAAAAATTTGAAAGAATCAATGAACCTTAATTTTACGCAATTTTTCTGAAAATTCTTTTCATTTTTGTCTTTGGTGCTATCGACATGTTTAGTGAATGAAATATATTTTTCTTTGGTTATCGTAGTATATCTATATGTCCATCGTACGCGGTAGCAATTTCCTTAATTATAAAATGCGCATCGTAGCCCGATAAATTGTGAAATATGACTGGAATATAAAACAAATTTTTATAATTTAAATTACAATTCTCTCGAATGTGCTGGACCGCGGTATCTATCGGTGAGATGATCGCGGACCCGCGTCCGGCGCGAACCGTTTCTCGCAGATGTGACAACTCTTCGAGCTACGGTACGCCTCCCATTGCTGTTTAAATAACGTTTCCATGAGCACGTTGGCGAATACGATATTTTTCACGCGATGCGCCAAATCGTTAAGTTGCCGCGCAAATCACGCTATACAGTCTTCATCGCGACGGAAGTGATACGACGATAACGCATCGTACATCGCATGTAGTAGCCTAAACGCGTCATGCTGTTGATACGCTTACGACAACGCGTCTTCCCTGTTGGACTCCGTCTTGCGTAAAACGCACTCCAGATCGGCGTATACGAACGGCACCAGTTGTTATAGTTGCCGAATTCGAGCCACCTGTCGTCCTCGCTCGGCAATCGAATGGCGCAGTCGTTGATCTTCTGGCAGTCCACTTCGTGCGACTGCAATTTTTCACACGAGTTGAAGTAATGAAGGCACCTGTAAATAATAGAGTAATCATTTTTTCGCTATTTCTTTTTACTGTTTTTTATTGGCTATTTTTTATTATATTTACCGGTCGCAGAAATATTTCTTGTTCTTATTTCTAGTAATTTGCGATCTCATGAGACACGACAGGTTCTTGATCCACGCAAAGTGATCGAGGCTGTGGATAATTGCGTGGATCTTGCATCGTTGATTGTAAAAATTCATTGAGTACTACAATTTGCTCAATCCGCCTGACTTCGCGAGTACTTTGCTTAATATACAATTGAATTTAATACACAGTTTAGAACTCGCGTTAAAACCGATTTAAAAAATAATTTACATATAATTATACAAATTAATGAACAATGCAGTATTCAGTAAAACTATGGAAGATGTTCGAAATTACGTGGATGTAAAATTAGTAACAAAATGGGACGGATGGTACGGCGCGGAGGCAATGATCGCGAAATCGAATTTTTACAGCCGCAGCGTCTTCGCGAAAAATTTGATCGCCGTCGAACTGTGCTCAAGGTGAAGTTCAACAAGTCGATTTATGTAGGTATGTGCATTGGACATATCGGAAGTCTGCTTATATATATATTCTGCATATATATATATTTTGCATATATATATATATATATATATATATACACATATATATATTCATATATATATATATGAATCTCAAACGACATCGTTTTTTATTTATCCACGAATTATGCGATCCCAACCACTTAATGTAAATTATGTACAGTATTATATGTCTAATATTTATCATATATATCATACGTATATACAGTATAGTAAAAGTTATAGGCATTCAGTCAGCCAGTCAATCAAACAGTTAGTCAGTCAATCAATCGATCGGTAGTCATGTAAAATCAGTCAGGTAGTCATGTAAAAAATCTGTGATCCGTGAGACACGATGTGAATATTCTGTTTACGGTTTAGTGTTTTGTGCTCAGTACAATTGCTCACACTTTTTTTTTTCAACAGGATACTTTACTGATTGTTTACGTACATCTTTGCTATACATTTTTTATACAGCTTGTTGCAATGAGCTATTCTGACCGACAGTGTAATCGCTATTCGGTAGATGTTTTAATAACGAAGAAAAAAAAAACACACGTATATAATGGGATCCGGATCGACTCCCGGTCGAGGCAATATTTTTCGCAATAAGTTTATTACAGTTTTTTAAGATTAAATTAGAGAAATTTGGGGGGATTATTAATATTTCAGAAAGTTCGACAACCATATCGGCACGCAATTATCATTTCTAAAATTAATTCATTGATATGACTATATATGATAGTTCAACATCTTAATATTCAGATCGTAGTGGCGCTTCGTATTTAAAAAATAATGTTATTTAACATAAACGGTCTTTCCAATCTTATTAAAATTTCTCTTTTCAAAATGACAATATTTTTGTGTATCCATGAATTGTGCGATCTATCGAATCTCAGCCACTTGATGTATACCCTTCCTGCGCAGTACTTTCTCACGAAATACACGTCCGGATGAGTAGCGCGAGGCAACTCATACTAGTAGAACGCTCCAGCGATATATCTGCCACTCTCAAGGGAAGATTCACAACTGTCCGGAACCGATTTGATTCTCTGAGATATGTTGTTAAACACAAAAATCTAAGAGACACGTATTTTTTTATACTTGCACTAAATCATGTTTAAGAGGTAAAATATCCGTTTAAAATAAAAGTGGTATTTTCCTTTCAAGGCGAATATCGTCGGAAATATAAAAGATAGGAAAAAATTTTTTAAACAAAAGTAAGTTTCAAAAATATTTCAAATACTTTAAAGTTGTAAATAAAAAAAATTTTGTTTATTTTTTTGTTTAACAAAATACTCCCACAACCCATAATTTTCTTAAATTTTCAAATTATTTTTTGTCTACCAAATTAAATATTATTTTTTTTACAAATTCAACTATATGTAATAAAGTTATATTTTAACATATCATTTTCGAGAATTAATTATTAACGCTATATACGTAATCCATGCTCATGCGTAAGTAATTGTTATTGGAACAGTAAAATATATGAAAAGAAACCTTAAAAAGAAACCTTAAAATTTGTGTAGTTTTCTATATGCTTTATTATATATGTAATTAAATTTTATATACAATATATATATATATATGTATATGTAGTATATGTATTTATATTTTCTAAATATATAATATTTTTAAGATATATATACATATTAACTCTGTTATTTCTTTGACATTTATGTCTAAATTCTAAACAAAATTGTAAAGTTCGTAACATATTCTCGTAAGATTTATAAGAACTTTGAAGTGTTTACCTTTATACGATATTTTTACAGCTTTTTATTAGTCATTTACAAGAAATCGTAAATATTTACGAATAATCTTACGTCTTATGATAAGCATAAAATTAAAGAATACTGATTA
>JAANIC010006807.1:205591-233659 GCA_017607545.1 Acromyrmex charruanus
TATATATATATATATATAAAGTTATATATATATATATATAAAGTATATTTAAATTGTTAGAAAATCTCGTATCTGAATCGTGTAATGAGATATAAGAAATAACGTTCTAAATCACGTAACATGAATCAGAGTTGTAACATATTTTTCAAAGAAAAGATAAGTTTCTTGGAATAGATGATAGAAATAACGGTACGGTGATATAAGTTCATATATACATTCAAGATAATTATAATAAATGGACGATATAAGAATATTTACGTAGCAGTATTACGTTCAGTCGTTCTTACATAATCATATCTATACAATTTGTTAAATTGTTTTTATATTACGATACAGCAAAGTTTAACATTTTTAGACATAATTATCAATCCACTTCATGTTGTTAGACTTTTATTAGCATCTAGTTCAGTATATATCTAACAGAAACACCAGTCACTGATAGCAGAAATAGAATTAAAAGAACACAAAAATTATTGTTGGATAGCATTTTTCTATAATGGGTTGAAAGTAACAGAAGAAATCTATCTCGATTATCAAGAACCTTATAAACTACATAATTCTGAAATAATTCAAAATGACGAAGAAGTATGGAATAAAGATAATTTAAATTCTCATCCTCCATGTTAAAGTGATGACGTAGACTTTTCTTACAAAAGACGAGCTGTTGAGTATTGGCGGAATTGGAATATTAAGGAAAAAAATAATAACAACAAAGGAATTGTCGCTAAAATCAGTGCAAAATAAATTTAGAAGTGTTTCATCTGAACGTCAATTAAGATGATGGGAAGAACAATTACATTCAGGTGGAAATTGTATAGAAAAATTATCTTACATCTCCAAATTTACACATGATATATTTACTACAGCTGATGAATCAGGATTCATAGTTCATGATATCGATTTACAAAGATGGGTTTTACAAGCTCAAGAAGAAATAGGAAATTTAAATCCTATGCTTAAAGCATTTCATAGTTGAATATTAAGATTCAAAAAGTCGAATTATTTCGAACAAAATTACGAAATTTGTAACTAGATCTAGATTTTGCATCTAGATTCCAAGAACAATAAAAGATTCTGTTAATTTGCAAAATACAGCTGATAATTTTCTGAGAAACCACTTATCGAACAGTTTTGATCTGAAAATATTTTTAATTCTGATCATAGTGGTTTCCAATTGGAAATTCATTTTGGAAGATCATTGTCTAACCAAGGAATAAAGAAAGTAGAGTGTATTGAGCAATCTGTATCATCAACAACACACTCATACACTATACAACCAATTGAAATTTGCTGTCACCTTTATTTATAGTATTAAAAGAAACTAATGGTATATTTGGACTAAGAGTACAAGAAACCTTATTTACACCAATGTTACTGTAAAAGCATCTAAATTTGGTAAAATGATTTCAGATAATTAAATAAATTTCCTTTCGCAACAGATTTTCAGATACTGTTTTACTATTAAAAAGTAAATATAAATTTACACAAACGAAATATAATATAATGAAATTATAATCTCTGTGTCATTTCTATGATATATTTTATGTTTTATTTAAGAATCTCATAAAAGTCGTAAAATAGTTATTAATTTAACATTTATATTTCTTACAGATCATTTTAAAATGTGATTGGAAGAAACTTATTTTCCAAACATTGGTTTTAATAGCGTTCTTCTTATGGATTCATGGACTGAACATTGTCCCAATATTATTTCAGATTTAACATCTGTAGAAAAACATATTACTACTATAATTATACCGAAAGGTACTACAGGAAAAATACAATCATTAGATGTTTACGGATTTAGAATTTGAAAAAATTTTGCTAAAAGGTTTTCAGATATTAGTTTACTATTGGAAAATAATATAAATTTAAATGAAATAAATAATATAATAAAATTATAATCTTTGATATAAAATCAATTGTCATCTCCGCGATATCACAACTTATTTAAATATTCGTGGTTATACAAACGATCAGAAGAATTTAAAAATCCAGTAGATTTTAGTTTCGAAAGTTGAACAAAAGTTCAACAACGTGTGATCGAAGGTTGCAGTAATATAGTTATAGAGTGCACTTTAGTAGACGAACATAATACCAAGGTGATAAAACATTACGATATTCTAAATGCAAAGCGGTACTGCAACGTGTGTGAATGAATCACGTGCAAGTGCTCCGTGGAAGAGTGTGACGTGATCTGTAAAAAAAAAGACATGGAAAATCACGAGCGAGTGGAACGCGAATTGCTGGAGCAGTGCGACTAGGTCGCTACTCTGGTAGAGTGTTTCGCGTGGCTGCAACGATAGGACGAGCGGCTCGAAAAACTTTCTCGTGCCAAGCGTCCACGTCTCATCGTTGGACGCACAAACAATCCTTGGTGGCGAGGATCGCGCGACTCGCGGGTGCAAAATTGCAATTGGAGCGTCGTTTCGTACACGTTGATGGTGAGTACGCGAGTGGTGAGTACGCGAGTCGCGACGAAAGATCTCTCGTCTGGCGATAGATCGACGCCGCGTTTGAAAGCCGTATATTGACAGGCTGTAATAAACTCTAATCACATTTAGCTGCGGCGGTTTTTGGAAGACGCAAGAGAAATAGTGTTCGAGCGTGTGCGAGACGCTGTAGAAAGACACGGTAGTGTAAAAGTGAACACCGCGTTCAATAGTGAGTTCGCGACGAAAGATAAACGTGCTAATATGAGCATAATTACAAAGAACATCGAGATATACCGATACACCGATTTGCGCGGCGTGAGCGGCGTGTCATCGAGCCTATCCTAGCATCGCTTGAAGAGTTCCAGGAACGCGACAGCGGATGGGCATTGTCACGTATAATGAATTTGACTATCAATGAAATGAACAAATTAAATCTCATGCGCGCGGGATGTCATACCAAAGTGGGAAATAGCGACGAAACGAACGGTGATCAGTGTGCGTACGACGGACAATGCGTGCTTCGCGTGGTCAGTGGTAGTCGCGTTGTATCCGGCTGAAAAGTATACGGATCGGGAATCGTCGTATCCGCATTATACGACAGTATTGAATCTCACAAACATTGAGATTCCAATGACTTTAAAAGACATTTCTAAATTTGAACGGTTATACGTGATGTCGATCAACATGTATGGTATCAAGAATAAACAGGTCCTTCCTCTGCGACTCACCAATGAAAAGAAGGAGAAACATGTTAACGTGCTGTACGTGCAAGATTCACGCAACGACGGTGTTGGACATTTTGCGTGGATAAAAAATCTATCTCGTCTCGTGAGCTCGCAGATTAGTGAGAAAAAGAACAAGAAATTTTTCTGCGGTCGGTAAGTATACATGAAAATATTATTATAATTATATTTTCCGTCTTACTAATAAAATAATAGTAATAGTTACAATTTTTGTTTTTTTTCAGATGCTTGCACTACTTCAGTACGAACGAAAAATTGCAGTCGCACATAATGGACAGCGAGAAGATCAACGACTCCGCTATCCGACTGCCAAGCGTGGACGACAAGCTCGAAATGAAATTTGAGAACCACTTCAATAAGCAGCGCGTCCCATTCATCGTCTACGCTGACTTGGAGTGCGTTCTACGGAAGATGGAACTTGACAGGGAAGATGCGTTGTCGTACATATATCAACGGCACGAGGTATTTAATATAGGATACTATGTGCGATGTTCGTATAACGACGCATTATCGTCATATCGGTTCCGTCGCAATGAAGACTGTATAGTGTGGTTCGCGCGACAACTCAACGATTTGGCGCATCGAGTGAAAAATATCGTATCCGCCAACGTGCCCATGGAAACATTGTCGAAAGAAAAATTGGAGGCGTACCGTAGCGCGACGCGTTGTCATATTTGCGAGAAACCGTTCGCGTCGAACGCAGGTCCGCAATCATTGTCATCTCACCGGTAGATATCGTGGTCCAGAGCATACAAAAATTGCAATTTTAATTATAAAAATTCGTTTTATATTCTGATCGTTTTTCACAATTTATCGGGCTACGACGCGCACTTTATAATTAAAAAAATTGCTATTGCGAAGGACATGTAGATGTGTTACCGATAACCAAAGGAAAATATATTTCGTTTACTAAACATGTTCAAGATACCGCCGAAAGAACAGACTCGCGAAAATGCATAAAATTACGGTTCATCGATTCTTTCAAATTTCTAAATGCAAGGCTCGATAAATTGGCATCGTTTCAAGCAGAGAAATTAAAAATCGTACGTTCCAAATTTTCAACACTATCGGATGAAGAATTTGAATTATTGACGTAAAGGAGTCTTTCCGTGAGTACGTTGACTGCGTCGAAAAATTGCAGGACACGCGCTTACCACCGCGAGAATCATTTTTTAGTTCGTTAACGGGCGATACAGTATCCGAGAGCGATTACGTTCATGCCACGAACGTCTGGAAACGATACTCCATTCAAACGCTCGGCGAGTACAGTGATCTGTACTTGAAAACCGATGTCTTATTATTGGCCGACATTTTCGAAAATTTCCGTGAAAGTTGTATCGCGAGTTACGGTCTCAATTCCACGCATTATTATACATTACCTGGTTTCACGTGGGATGCGATGCTAAAACATACGCGTATAAGATTCGAGTTACTCACCGACATCAATATGATTATGTTCATCGAGCGCGGTATACGCGGTGGTCTCAGTCAATGTTCCGGTAGCTACGCACAGGCTAATAACAAGTACATGCGTTCGTACGACTTCATCGAAACCATCATCATTCTTGATGTACTACGATGTTAACAATTTATACAGATGAGTGATGTGTCAACCATTGCCATACGCTGAATTTCGATGGATCGAAAACGCTGCGAACTTTGACGTGAGCGCGATCGTTCTGGATTCACCTACCGGTTACATTCTCGAAGTCGATCTCGAGTATCCACAACATCTATACGACCAACACACTGACCTGCCACTCTGTCCGACGCGCGATAAGCCGTCTGGCAAGCGCAAGGCTAAACTTTTAGCGACGCTGTACGATAAACAGCGTTACGTCCACTACCGCAACCTGCAGCAATGTACTCATCACGGTCTTCGCGTAACAAAGATTCAAGCAATCTCCATGGCTTCGCGATTATATTGAACTCAATACAAATTTCAGAACTCGCGCTAAAAATGATTTCGCAGTGGCGAGAAAAATTTATATAAATTAATGAACAACGCGGTATTCGATAAAACTATGCAGAATGTGCGCAACCACGTTAACGTAAAATTATTAATGCAAAATGCGACGGACGGTACGGCGCGGAGGCAATGATCGCAAAATCGAATTTCTACAGCCGTAGCGTCTTTGTGGAAAATTTGATCGCCGTCGAACTGCGCAAACTCAAGGTGAAGTTCAACAAGTCGATTTACGTGGGTATGTGTATACTCGACATATCGAAAGTCTGCTTGTATGAATTTCATCATGAGTATATGTTACCACTGTTTCGCGACAAATGTAAAATTATGTACACCGACACGGATAGTCTTGTATATCGCGTTGAGTGCGAGGACGTTTACGAGACTATGAAACACGATATCGCTAGATTTGACACGAGCGATTATCCGATGGACAACGCGTATGGTATGCCTCTCGCGAACAAAAAAGTACTCGGTCTGATAAAGGACGAAAATAACGGTGTGATAATGAACGAATTCGTTGGTCTTAGAGCGAAGATGTACGCGGTGAGGGTGGACGGCAAGAGAGAAACTAAAAAAGCGAAAAGCGTAAAGAGTAACGTCGTAGCGCGAACGATGACGTTCGACGATTACACGCGGTGTTTAAACGAAGTGTCGAAATGACTCGTCGTCAATCGTGTATACGATTTTGCATGATGTACACACGATATATCCGAATCGAAAATCGCTCTGAGTCCATACGATGACAAACGATTAACCGTACCGGACGGAGACGTTACCGTGGGGGCATTGGCGGATACTTTTATAATATATATATATATATATATATATATATAAAATATATATATATATATATGATATATATATATATGTGTGTATCAACATTTATATTATGTCTTTTACATTTTTTTTTTATATTTTTATACAGTATTACTATTATGCTTTATGTATTATCTTAATTTATACGTGTGTAATGCATATTTTTTACATTTATATAAGTATTACTATTATGTTTTATGTAGTATCATTTATTATATGTTACTATTATTTTCATTTTATGTATCGTACATTTGTATACGTATTTTATATCTGTATACTGCAAAACGAAGATGAATGGGAAGTAATAAAAAATATATGTTTAGATACTTATATTGATATATTTTTTATATGTAGAAATAAAATATATGAATCATATAACATTGTGTGTATCCATGAATTGTGCCATCCATCGAATCCCAACCACTTGACGTACACCTTGTTTCCCTTCCTGCGCAGTACTTTCTCCACGAGATACACGTCTGGATGAGTAGCGCGATGCAACTCGTACTCGTAGAACGCTCCAGCGATGGATTTTCCGCGGTAATCCTCGAGTAAATAGTTACAGGATTGGTACGCTGCACCTTAACGATTGTAAATACCTCGGTGGTCCAATTTGGCGTGTAACTCTTCTCAAAAATTATCTTGTACTTGCTCACGCGTACCGAATCGTCTACTTTGAATTTTGCATGACCCGCGATCTTTATCGCGCTGTACACCGTGTCCAAGAGTCTTTCGGCGATCGCGGGAGTTACTTCGGCGGGTCGCATGCCGATGGTGCTTGCGCGAGTTGTAATCTGACACGAGACGCGGCAACTCGTCGACCCACTTGTAATTGCCGTTAAGCGTGAACATCTTTCACATGTCGTTCTTGAGCGTGCGATTGAACCGCTCAACCACTGACTTTTTTAACATCGAATACGTGGAATAGTGATTAACATCGTGCTTTTTCAAGATTTTCTGCACATCAGCGTTGTAAAACTCTTTCCCCATATCCGTTTATAAATTTTTCGGACATCTTCTATTCTCTCGAACGATCTCAGCGATAGCATTAGCCGTTTCGCTTCCACCCTTGCTCTTAAATGGTATGGCCCACGCGTATTTGCTTAACACATCGATGACGGTGAGTATGTAGTGGTGGCCTCTGTTGAAGTCCGAGTACGGGCGCATCTCAACGTCATCAAATCGTCGTATTCTCGGACTATGATGCGCCTTAGCGGAAAATTTCTTCTCGCAGGAGTGTGCAATTCCTCGACGAGTCGACGTCTCTCGGAGATAATTTGCTCTCTCTTTTTCTCAGATTTCTTTTTCATGATTCGACGCGTAATACACTGGATACAAGAAAATAATGTATTTTTTCTCGTTGATGTTACTCAACTGAATCGTTTCATGAATACGCGATTTAATTTATAATAAAACCAGCTTCGCGAAGTTCCTCGATGATCGACAGCATCTCGTTGTCGTGAGCGTTGTTGCCTGCTCGGTGCGAATCGTCGAGCAATAGACGATCTACCAGCTCGTTGGGATCATCCCAGTGTACGTAATCGATCGCGTTGTCGTTCAATGTCATTGCATGAGGTAATCCTTTTCCAGATTTCTTCTTCTGTTTCTTGTATCGACATCAACGGCGCGATTATGTGTTTGTATTTGTATCCACTGTTGCTCAATAATCGACCCTGCGAATGGTACTTGTGTTTATGCGCGTTTATTACCAACAGCATGC
This sequence comes from Acromyrmex charruanus, assembly GCA_017607545.1. Lineage (NCBI taxonomy): Eukaryota > Metazoa > Arthropoda > Insecta > Hymenoptera > Formicidae > Acromyrmex > Acromyrmex charruanus. The sequence goes on from JAANIC010006807.1 coordinate 213,275, forward strand.
TCTTGTACTTGTGCATATCGTCTTCCGTGTAGAGGGTATCGTTGGGAATTCTCTTGAAAATCAACTCGTAAAGACCAGGTGTACCGGCGTATTGTACACCATCGATAATTATGTTGTCCGCCTCATCCAAAATGTCAGGAAACGTCGAAACATTTATTGTCAAATATCAGCCCATCCTTGTGTAGGTAAACGCCGTACACGTGATCTTTACCGCTCTCTTTATCTTGCACTCTCCTCAGGACAGTCTCGACGTATTTTTTACTCAGCGGGCCTAAACCAGCTCGTAACGCCTCTCGACCTTTCGACGACCTTTGCAGCTGATTTTGAATCTTCGTCGTTAGCGAGTCTTCCGTCGTTTCGAAAACATTCTCTAACGACTCTATCGTCGGTACGATTTTGGGAGCGGTGTGGAGGTTATCGGCTGTGCACGATTGTGCGATCGATCATTGGATTTATGCAGAGTCGTGAAACGCTCGAACGTCTCGTTCGCTACTTCTCCCTCCTCCTCCTTCTCTTGTTCCTTTTCTTCCTTCCTCTCATGTTTAGAGGCAGACGCTGCATCTTCGTCGCGCGACTCTCTCTTTGTCATGCGCACGCCGGGATTGTCGACAAAAAGTCGCAACGGCTCGATAAGAGGTTTAAAATGTCTGTCCAACGCGATGCCCTCCTCGATTTTGCCGATCTTCAGAGTGCGATGTTTCTTGCGGATCGACTCGCTCGTCTTCTCGATCTCCCTCGCAATTTTTTCACACTCGCGCACATCTGCCATGTTCTCTGGCTAAGTATCGGCAACGACTGGTCATGTTACGGTATTGCGAACTCGTTAAATCCTTTTCTGTATCGTCCGTTTGTGAGCCTACTGTCTTTGTCTATCATTAGAAATCCATTATATTTACTGCCATACATATTTTTGCTGCCAACAGTCGCGGCACAACGTGCAAAATTCATCGTACGACATGTCGGTATTCACATGATCGTTGTAAAGGTGTTTCAAGTTGGTACTGTCCTGTTTGAACAGGATCAGCAGGTTCGCGTATCAGATGTTTAGGTATCTTCGCGTACGTCTGATAGAGATAGAAGCAGTCGACGTTCGCGTGGCGACCCATCGAAAAGTATTCTCTCACCGCATCCTGCTTGTCGCATGCCATGTCATCAAAGATAAAAATAGAATTTGAGCGCGCCTCATTCGGTGGAACGACGTCGCTGTTCTTGGAAAACGTAAAGTAGCCGATTTCATCGATAAACGTAAATAAATTTTCGAGATATCGATACTTTGACTGTTGCAGTGATTTCGAGTAGACGTACACATTCTCGAAACATATGCCGTTCGGGCTCTTGAGTAAGCTTATGAGAACGTTGGTTTTATCACAATTCGACGAGCCGCAAATGATCGCGCGTATAGTACTCGGCAGTATTTCGCCATGCTTGCACTTCTTCACGCTGCCTCTCATCATTCGCGATTTCGCGTCGCAGTTTGTAACACGTATCGACAGCGGTTGCAGCACGAATTTCATGCTCTTACTAAAGGCTACGCGCTCTTGAACGACTATTTAAAAGCGCGCGAATTTACAAATTGCGCAGTAGCAAAATATATCTCGCGTTGTGTCATCCTTTCGACATTCGAGACTTGAACGTCGAGCAGCTGCAGTATATATCGAAGGTCGTACTCTTACGCGTATACAGTGACTATATCGATTACGTGTGGGACAAGCTTCCTGAACGTGAAGGCGAATTCGGAGGTTCGAACGTATCATCACTGCGACGAGCATTACAATCAGCCATGGCAGGGCACATCGACGATCCCACACCTAAGATAGGACTGTAGTGAATGTCAGCGGCAGTCTGTTGAATCGAATGATAAACGCGCTTCCTTCCGAGTTATTAGGTGTTGGAATTAATTCGTATCGTTTTACAAGAGATGGCACAAGCAGTACACTATTTCGTTGTTACCTATAGTTCTGTATACATTGTAAACATCTATCATAGGACGTCATTTGCCGTACATAACCTTTCTTGAAATCATAAATAACAACACTGTATAATTCATTGAATATGTCAAAATTTGTGCCAGATAAAGTGTTTTTGCGGGGAGTTTTGCTTCATTACTTTAATATGAACAAAAGTGCAGCTGAAGCTCATCGTATTTTAGTGGATGTGTATAGTGAACATGCTCTGGCTGAGCAAACATGTAAGAAGTGGTTTGCACGTTTTAAAGCTGGTGATTTCGACTTGGATGACAAGGAGCGACCTGGTCAGCCGAAAAAATTTGAAGATAACGATTTGCAGGCACTGCTCAATGAAAACTCATGTCAAACACTTAAAAAATTATCTACGTCATTGGAAGTTGACTTCTCAACAATAGGAAAACGTCTTAAAAGTTTGGGCATGATCCAGAAGGAAGAACATTGGGTCCCATATGAATTGAAACCAAGGGATATTGAGAGACGTTTTCTCACGTGCGAACTGCTGCTTCAACGGCAGAAAAGAAAAGGTTTTTTGCATCGGATTGTTACCGGTGACGAAAAGTGGATCCATTATGACAATCCAAAGCGCAGAAAGTCATGGGTTAAGCCCGGCGAACCATCAACATCAGTGGCAAAGCCCAATATCCATGGCTCAAAGCTCCTGCTCTGTATTTGGTGGGATCAGAAGGGTGTCATATACTACGAACTGCTAAAACCGCATGAAACCATTACTGGAGATCTCTACCGACGGCAACTGATGCGCTTGAGCCGTGCATTGAAGCAAAAACGGCCGGAATACTTCGAAAGACACGATAAAGTCATCTTGCTACACGACAATGCTCGCCCACACGTTGCAAAACCGGTAAAAACATACCTGGAAACACTTAAATGGGAAGTGCTACCGCACCCGCCGTATTCTCCTGATATTGCACCTAGCGACTACCACTTGTTTCGATCATTAGCTCATAGCTTGTGCGAGCAGAAGTTCACATCTTACGAAGATTGCACAAAATGGTTCGATTCCTGGATTTCATCTAAAGACGAACAGTTCTTCCGATTCATTCACTGCCCGAAAGATGGTCAAAAGTAGTAGAAAGTGATGGGAAGTACTTTCATTAATGTATTTTTTAATGCTCATGTGAAATAAATAACATTCTTTCATTTAAAAAACGCTACGAATTAATTCCAACACCTAATACATATTCCGGGCTGCCAATTTTGTGGTCCGGGCACTCGGTTTACGAAGCGATTAGCCAGAGGTGACGCGGGCATAAATCCGCTGGACACGGCGTGCCGAGAACACGACATTGCGTATTCTCGGAGCAACGATCTCACCGATAGACACGGCAGACAAGGTACTCGCCGAGAAGACGCGTAAACGCGTCACCGCGAGAGATTCTGCTCTGAGCAAGAGAGCCGTTGCTGCCGTTTGGGCAGCGATGAAAGCCAAAATCAAGATCGGCATGGGCATGAAATCGAAGAAGAAGATGACAACGAGGAAAAAGACAACGAAAAAGCTTCTAACAATAAGACAGTGCGTTACCTTTTCTGCCAATGTTGGGCGCGCTCGAGTCCTTGATTGTCCGCGGAGCGACCAATATGGCAAAAGCAGTAAACGATAATGAAGCCGTGCGACGTCAGCTCGAGGAGCTGCAACGTCACGACCGCGTGATGAAACAGGACCGCGGACTGTATCTCGCTCCGCACAAATATGGACGCGGACTGTATCTTAGCCCTTATAAATGCGAACAGGGAGTAGCAGCGAAAAAAAAAAAATCTCCAAAGAGACGATAAAAATGCTCTCGGGTGCAACTACCAACGTGCAATTGGACGTGTTCGCGAAACCGTTATGCACGTACCGTACTTTAGAGATGTTTTCATGCGTAATGCTTTACCGATGAGCGGCGCGCGCCGAAAAGAAAGCGGTATCGTGAATTTAGACGATGCGACGAGGTCTGGTACTCACTAGATAACATACGCAAAGAGGAATAACCGCGCCGTATACTTCGACAGTTTCGGTAATCTTCGACCGCCCAAGGAACTGATTTTTCGGAAACGGTGCTACGATGATAGAGTACAATCGCACGTCCTATCAAACGTATGAACAGAGCTTTTGCGGACAGATGTGTCTGCGATTTCTACAAACAGTAGACGTGCGTGAATTTGAAAAGCTCGACGAGATGCTGTGAAATCTCAGTATTAGTCGAACACTTTTTCCGTCATGTCGCTGACACTTACGCTGAGCGGGAAGAGCACCGTCCTCGAGGCGAATTACTTTCCCTCCATAGATTTGAGTGACGGCGATTACCAGCTCGGTCTGGCGATTTTTTAGACTTATCACACGATACCGAATGTAAATGAATCGAATAATAAATTTTATTTTGGCAAAGACGACGCAGAAATTACAATTCCCGAGAGTTCGTACGAAATGCGAGACATAAATGAATTTTTGAAATGTACGATTTTACGGAAACGTTCGCACCGCTACGCATTTGAAACCGTTGACGTAATGCATGGTGACAACAACAATAACAACAACAACAACAACAACAACAATGACACTGATGACGATAATGGTGAGGGTGGAGAATACCCGATTACACTCCGCGCAAATTACAACACGATGAAATGCGAGATTAGATGTGCATACAGAATAAACTTTGGCAAGCCCAACAGCATTGGATCGATGGGATTCTCGTCGAAGCGTACACTGCGACCGCGAAGATGATACGAATCGGACATGTCGATCAACATAATGAACGTAAACGTTATCCGCGTAGAGTAACGCGGGCGCTTACGGCAAAAGCAACGGTAAAAGCGAGCACACGATACATGAATTTTCGCCGAGCCACCAGGATATCCGAGAGGCCGGCACAGATCATTTATGCCTATCACGGCACAGAGTATTACGGATCTAACGATACGCGTCGTCGACTAGAACGACTAAGACGATTGCTCGATTTTCGTGGAGAGGAGATCATCGTCAAATTACACGTGCGACAGCGACAGCGAGCGTGAGATGCTCGTATTGAATGGAGCGGAACGCACGCAGAGAGATAACGCATTCTTTACAAGGCTGGTAATATCACCGCTCGATAACGCTCGCTCGTTCAACTGCATCAGCAAGAAGAAGCTCAGCGCGTCGAACATTAAATTTTTACAATCTTTGGGATTCGCGGTGCGCAACTTTTGAGATGATTGATATCTTGAATATTACTGGTGAGCCGATCTTTGACGATCGCATCGTCAAGATTGTGACTCACACGTACAACCCGTTTGCTAATACGACATTCGGGTACAGCGAGATAAGAATATCCATACAGCAACAGGATTTGTACACGTTGCTATGCGAAAGTTTTCTCTTCGAAGGAAAATTGATAGTGAAAAAGAAAAACGATCAGGTGCCAACGACGCTTGTAAATAAATGCGTGGCGTTCATGTTTGATGAAATTTAATATGAATATGAACTCAACGATGTGGAGATTGACCGCAATCGAAACGTAGGCATAACTAGCATGCTCACGAATTACGTGTCAATGACGTACGATAAAGCTTTGATTGTGCTAAAAGCTGGATGGAACTCTAGATCCGACACTTTAATTTTTGCGTGCCGCTCAACATGCTATTGGACTTTTGTGAAGATTACAAACGCCTGATTGTCAACGCTCGCCACAAATTAATTTTGATACGAACGCGCAACGACAACAATTGCTTGGTAGAAAATCCTGTGACGGAGTCTAAGGTTGAATTATTTAAAGTACAGTGGCGGATGCCTCACGTTGCGAGGTCAATAAATTATCAATGCTGCGAGCATTGGAAAGCGATCATTATCTGAGCATGAGTTTTCGCTCGTGAGATCTGTACGAGTATCCTCTGTTATAGAATACGACCAAGCATGAGCCGTCAAATCGGCGACTCAACTTGAGAAGCCTCGATATTATCTTTGCTCTGCAAACGGGTCGAAAGAATATCATATCACGAGATGTTAGCGTGTTCGACGATTGTAATTTGAATAACGTGAAACTTTATCTAAATTCGGCGTTTTATCCGTACGACGGAAATTTAAATCTGGATTTTGGCAAAAAGAGATACGCCGTTCTATTTGATATGTACGCACTTTTTCGTAGAGTATATTATGGAATCGATTGATTCGAAACGCTACTCAACGTGTTCTCATTTATCGAGAAAAGGCCTTTTGTGGTCATTGATTACTCGCGACAAAACGAATCCATCAAGAGTGCCACTGTGGACGTACGTATAGAATTTGACTGCAAGGAGAATGTGCCCGCAAATACAACAGCCTATCTCATCATACACGATCATGGAGCTCAATATAATCCATTGACCAACGTTGTGCGTAAAATCACCTAAATGCACCTCTGACACGATATAAAATCTACGATACGTCGCAATCGACGTCGCAGTCTTCTCGACATGCCCATGTAGCTCAATATAATCCATTGACCAACGTTCGTGGATCTGCAAGGATTCAGCGTTAATAAGAAATTTATTGTGAAGGAAGTGGCGGTGCTGAAACAGGGGCCGTTCTCATGCATTACATTTTTACGAGTCCCGTGCCATGGAAATTTTTGACAAGATCCGACAGGTCTTGCGCTTCTTGATTGATTGGTTATCACCATGGATTGCAATGGGAGGACGGGATCATCCCATACAACGAGGCGAAACGCCTAATTACGATAGCTGTATTTGAAGATGATGCTGTCGTATATGTCAAGGGACGTGAGAAACGAACGTGGCTGTGGAACTTGCTTCTGGATGATGAGCGAGAACCCATGTACATCGAGACCTTGGATGCAGTTTACGACGACTGGAATCTTTATCTAATCTGGATGTTACTAATACTATACGATGCGGACAACATGTTAGAATTGTGCGTTACGAAATGTATTGAAAATATATAACTGGTGTTGCACAAAAGAATTTTTTAAATAAAAATACGTTTTTTTATGTATTTATTACATATTTCTTTTCCCTTCCTTTGTAATGTATAAATGTTTATACGAATGTACGTATAAAACGTATGTACGTATAAACGTATGTACAAACGTATGTACAAACGTATGTATGAACGTATGTATGTATAAACGTATATATATGAACATATGCATGTATAAACGTATGTACAAACGTATGTATAAATTCATGACAAAGAAAATACGTAGAAAGACGTGATAAAACGTGTCGCGACATGTTCGAAATTGTTGAAAAGAGGAGGAGGACCAGCCTTCTCTCATCAATTCCAGAAGAATTATCATATACGTCACAATTTACGCGGATGCAATCAGTCTTGCGATACCCGCTTGTACGAACGGTTGAAAAAATGTACTTCGTTAAAAAGAGCAGTGCATCGTACGATGTGAAGAAGGAATATAACATGTAAGTTTCAACGTTCTACACAAAAGAAACGTTTTTTAACATTATGTATGTACACAGTACGGAGCGTTTACTGAGCAGACGTTACGATCTGACGGGTTACAAATTTTTGGAAATTGGAATCAACGTTGGCCCATCGAGTTACGTAGAGGTCACCCTTGGAGATCATCGCGGATACGAACTATCGCTGTCTCTCGAAACGTGGAAGAGCCTCTACGAGCAGCGAGGGAATATTTACAAGATGTTTTGAAACGAATACAAGAATAATTTTATAAGCGTTGGACCACTAACCGTCAATGTTTGAATGCTGAACAATGCTACGCTCGTACGTCTCGATTCTTTATCTATACTCATTACGATGACCGAAACGACGCTATGCCGTATGTTTGACTTTAACGGATGTATCGATGTAACGTTCGAATGATAGCTCGACTCGTCGATACGGTAAATACTAAGTATATGCGATTCTCCAACATCGCATCTGAGAACATTATACGTGATAGCGACATCTTCAATGGACATCAGCTCGTCGATTGTAAACTATTAGTTTTAGTTTTTAATGAGTACGAAAACCAGTGTAATAAGATGTGAATAAAAAATTTTTATTTGCATTATTACATATGTATTTTCTTTTACTTCCCATCCTTTGCCTCGACGCGTCAAGAAAAACTGTATTGAAAAAACTGTCATAAAAAAAAAGAAACTTGTACTCTGATTCTTCCATCCTTTCTTCACTCATAGCACGTTATACGCTCCGTTGTGCACTCTATCTTTCTCTAACATGCAAGCCTTTATTTCCGATGCATTTTTAGAGAGAGAGTGGCGGGTGACGACAAAAGATAAGGACTGGGGTCCTATGTTCACGTAACATCAATAGCGCTGAGACCTTTCCCCCCGTTACGAGTATCCTCCGCGTCCCGCGTTCCCCTCTAGTTTCCCCGGGGTTAGAACCCGCCTTGCTTTACTACTGCGGGCGTTTAACATGACTCTGTGCTTCCAGCGATTTGATGAAATTATCGCAACACTGTTCCCACGCAACTCTTCTCGCGTATTCAACTGAGTGGCTTGCGCCACCAAATCATGTTCCATTTGATCCATATTATTACAATATCCTCTTTTCCCGCTAAAAACTTGGGGAAAATTAAGAACTCTAATACAGTACTCCTAAAGAAACTTCGAGCTTGATTACTGACAGTGTATCTTTTTCGTCTTATATAGCATGGGAGTTTGCATTATTTGGTATGCTGCAAGTTCTAACATGTTTCCAAAGAGCGATTTCAACGGTTGTTAAGATAAGCCAAAAAATTTTAAAAAAAAAAACATGGGAGCAGACAAACTTTATTGTTGTTGTCAGCGCCGATTAGAAAAAAGGTTCGATATGGTACAGAGTGCTTAGTACATGTGTCATTGTATTGTTTCACGTAGGTTTAACAGCGGTAATATAATGGGTTCTAAGCCATAGGGCTAGAGGGAGGTGCGGGGCGCGGGGGATACTCATGAGCACGGGAGAAAAGGCGCGAGTGGTACTCGTAGGCGCGGGGGAAGGGAAGAAGAAGGCGCGGGGAAGGCTGCAGCGCTATCAATGGTTACCGATATCAATGATACATGCGCTATGTTGTGACGTCACGTGTCATTGGGGACCGCCATCGCCGCAGCCGCGGATTCCGTACCCATCCCAAAATACGTCGCGGCTCGCTGCCGTGCATGCTATCTCATATACTTATCATCTTTCTCTCGATGCGTTGCCGTCTTCTCCTATCTCTCTTTTTTTCTTTTCACAAACCAAAACCATTTGACATGTCACGACATGTTCTGATGATGATATCATTAATGTAATTTTGATACAATTGCGACGTTGCCAAATGGTACACATAATGATATAAAATAAAAAGATCAATTTTAACCTCCGAATTACGCAGGTTTATTTTCATACTTGTTATTCATTATTTTTTTTACAACAGATGGATATATATGACATAGGATAGAAAGTAAAGAAAGTATATATATGATGTGAACGAAAAATTTTTTATTCACATGTTATTACATCTTTTTTTTATACATATTAATAAAACATTATAAAAACCAATTGTCACACAAAAATTACGATTTGTGATATTCCAACAGGAGAGGAATTAAGTTGTTAATTCGAATATATTATAATGATCTCACTAATTTGTTTTGAAAGATCATCACTCTTTTATTACAGACAATAATCAGAACTCGACTTTGATTCTATTTTAATCCGCTCGCATTCAATATACAAAGTGTTCAAAATACGTCGCGACCAATTCATTCGTATCGTAAACATAAACTTTCGTATACGTAAACGATCGTGATGACTTGCAAGTCGATACCACAATACAATGATTAATTCGTTCTACGTATTTGTTCTGCGTTCCTGAGCGTATGTGAGGAAGAGATCTGATTCAGGAGGAAACCGCTTTCGCCAGTCCCAAGATACTGAGCTGTGTCCTCGCCTTACTGATAGCAATAAACAGCATCCCTCTAGGCGTATGGGTACATCCTGTTCGTGGGGTCAGATATTCGATTCCTCTGCCAACGTAACAGATCGTCTCAGGCCACAACTCTTTCGTGTGCTTCAAGTTTCCGGGTCTTTGATATACTCTGTAGTCAGGATCTTCTTTCTTGCTCGAGTTCGGCTCTTCTGATTTCTCGATGATCCCATTCGTCTTTCATATTCCCTCTCCATGCTCAATGCTCCCCCGTCATTACTTTCTTTCCTACTTTATGATTGGCTATTTAAATTTTATACGCATATATCGCTAACTCTACAATGCAAGTTATAAGTTCTAATAAAATTCAAGTTCTAATAAAATTTGTAAACAAATTTCTATGATGTTAGTAACTTATTGAAATTGATATTACAGTGAATATGATGATGCAATTAGAGGTTTGAAAAAAGCTGAGAATAATACATCACTCGAAATGAAAGTAGATAGTGCCCCACGAAAGAAAAAGCCACCCAAGCGATACTTGGACTTTGACGAAGATAGTGAAGATAAAGAAAATATGCTGTTAAAGAAAAAAGTCTTTGAAAGCATAAAGTTAGGAGGTTTAACGAAAGCACGACTGATGAGAGTGAGAGTACGACTTCATCTCAGGTGAACTCTGATATTTTGAACGAAGTAAAAAATTCACGTATCTCAAATAGAAAATAAAGAGAGAGAGAAAACAGAAGAAAGTCGAAAATGATGTCATCAAATGATGGATCAAAGTCCTTCAAGAATATGAATTCTAGCCAAGGCTATGAGCAAAAATAACTCAAAATTTTCCATAACTAATGTGAAAGTAACGTCAATAAGAAGCGCGAAAAACAGCATAAAATAATATCAAGCAGAAGAAGCTTTTATCTAATACAATAACAGCCCGGAATTAATAGAGACAGCCCTGAAATCTAAATCGAAGGATCCTTCTGTCATTCTCACGGACCGAGATTAGCAAATATGCTTTGTCGAGGTCGATTGAGGTTAGGAAGTCTCCCGAGGAGAGAAGGCGAACGAGCGTCCTCTTCCAGTCCTCCATTTTAAAGTGAGGAACTCTAATAAAATTATTGAAACGATATTTCAGATTCAGGATGAATTCTCAGCCTCCGGAAGATTTGTCAATAAGGAAAAATGAGGTGAAGAACACTTAGAGGTGCCCCTCACACTCTGCTACAGGTTCAATTGCCCCTTTATCGCATAACCTAACAATCTCTAAGGAATAAATATTCTCTTCAGATTCAGAATGGTTCCATCTCCTGAGGTAGCGGATGGCTAGTGAAGGGGAGTCTATATCCTGTGACAGCTTCTAAAATTCTCGAATTTGTCTCCATTAGGGGAGGAAAGATGATAATCTGCCGGCTACATTTACCTGGTATTTATCGCCTCCTGAGCATGAACTGTGCCGGTATAGTGATCGGCAGCTGCTGCTCAGCGCCTCTGCTCTCCTTGTTGATCGTTCTGGATGCAGGGGCGTGGGCATTTCCCGACTTAGCACAGGTAATTTGCGACGTCTGCTTAATCGGTTGTTGCACCTTCTTGGAAATTACCAGTGGAGCTTTGACAATATCCTTGGAAGCCTTTTCCAAAGTTATAGCCTTCTTCATTTCCTTCCCAAAGAATACACCAAAAAGGAGGTCATTCGTTGAGATAGCATTCATCGTACTCTTTGCTAAAAGATTGAGCGCTGGCTTGATCTGCGCTTCCTTCAGTAAGGACAATCGGTAAAACAGGTCAGCTAAGATTATCATTCTGTCGTTGATCTTTGAGACGGCCGCTCGACCTCAAGATTCAGCGAAAGCTGGGTATTGGGTTTCAAAAAATCTGAAATAGCTTCACCTAAGGCGGTTAAGGCGACGCTGACCTGATTCTGTCAATATGGTCTCTACAATAAAAAACATCTCTTTTTATGATTGAGCTATTTTTCAATTACATTTACACCGATTTACATTTCTGGTTTAACTTGAAGATCTTTAGAAAGGACACCATATTCGGTGGAGAATATTTTCTCATAAGGACCTCCCTTGGGTCGGAATCAAGTTCCTTGCGAGAGAGATTATGCCACTTGGCCTACTAACATAATCGTTCCAAGGCTGTGCTTCGACATTTATAAAGTCAACGCCAAAAAGCTGTCTTGTCAAAACATTCGCATTTTCATCGTCTGACCCCGTAACTACGAGGAGATCGAGAGTTGTCCCTGGCTCGACTAATGGAGACGCAGCGGATATCTTCTCTGAAAATGAGGAATCTTTCTGATTAATCGAAAAGGCTGTGTCGACTTCCCGCATTCCGCAAATGCAGATCCGGTGAGTGCGTACACACCTATGGTATGCGGATCTTCTGGCCCTTCCTGTCGCGCAGGCGCTGCCAGGGGTCCTTATCGGAAAGGTCCGAAATGGACTGCCCCCAGATGGAAGGTGCTTCCATCGGATTTCGACTAATGCACAGTGCTTGTATCTCGTGCTCGATGTGGGAAGAGGATTCCGATATGTAGAACGAGAGGAAACGAGACGCACTAACCTCTTCACGTGACAGCACCTTAATTAGGCGTGTCATTTTCTCTTCTAGAGCTGCGAGATGGTCGTTGGATGATGATCTCTTTCTCTTCCTCGAATTGTGCGAAGATTTACTCATTTTGATGATGTTGAAACTACCAGATTCATAAACAATTTACGAGAATAACTGTGGTATGACTGTTGGGAATAGTAACATGAAAAACAATAATGGTCGCCGCCAGCGCGTGCGCGGAGACAGCGACGAAGGGGCGGCTTCGCTTTCTTACTTGAAAGTTTCCTGGGAATAGCGCATCGAAATGCAACTACATATATCCATTCGGACGAGACCTGGGATAATTGCGCGTTTATTTCGATTGATCTAAAACAATTCTTTATAAGTAATATATGTCGAACGTTTCAGCTAACTTCTAGCCTTTATTGTATTACAAAAAATTCATTAAAATCTTCATCCTGTGGTTACACTTCGACATGAAATTTGCCATAACCAGTTAATAAGCTGGATGGTTAATGATATTTTACCTTAAATGTAATAAATGAATATTATAGTCGAAAAATATTACAAAATTTAACAGGAATTGCTATGGAGATTCACCTTAGGAGTTAAATACAAATTAGTCCTAACACCATAATTGTTGTAATTTAAATTCTTTTTCTCGTAAATTAAAATTTAAGACGAAACGACGATAATAAAATAAACAATATATATTATGTAAGTCGTTTTTTAAATAACTCGGTGAAAAAAAATCATGCAGAGGTCTATAAAAAAACAAATTAAAAGTAAAGATTCACTCTTTCGAAAACCGCATTTGTGTACAATTTTTAATTTGCTCGGTGGAACTACGCAAATTTCGTAAAAAATTTGGAAATCTGATTTAAGTTTATGTAACCTTATAAAATACCAGGAATACCGTTTTTTGAAGTAACGGTTTTTTGAAAGATCGATCTGAAAAGTAGAGATCCCAAGCTTTAAAATTCTTTTTTAAAAATTTTGGTAGGATAAAATTTGCCTATTTTTGCAGGATGAACAGGTGATGCTTTAATTTTGTTGAGTGATGCATTTTAATGTTGCAAACCGGCACACTTTATCCGAAAGATATCCTGTTTAAAATGTCTAAGACATCTCTTGGAGGTCTATACTGTATGGAAAATAATAAAATTGTTCCAATGATTATGGTTAGACATCTTGAGGACTTCAGATTTGGACTTTCCATGAATGTATTTAGGATATAATGTTTATTTGATAGTCCACAGGATGTTCTCCAGAATAGTTCTCAAGACGTTCCTGCACTACAACAAGATGTTCTAAGAATGTCTCGTTTAGCTAACAGGATGTCGCGTTTAGCTGGCAGGACAACCGCAAGACGTCCCGTGCTATTAGCGGTACTATAATTTACAGAATTTGGAATTATATACAATATTCGTAGAACTTATATTTCATGTATGGCATTACGGTGCACGATACTCGCGGCGAGAATTACTTTTTTGAAGTTTAATCGGTTTAAATCAAACAAAAATATGACACGAAAGAATCTCGACACGCAATTACACAACAAAATACGATTTGACTATAACGAAGAACAAATGCTATTCGACAATTGATTTTACTCTAAACAAATACTCGGACGGATAGTACGTGACACACAAGATAATGGCTGCATTCAATAGAACGTTTATTTTGCAATTGTTGGAAATTTTCTTCGCGCTGATTGGATTATAGTTTTAAATCCAGAGGAATGATCTTATCTCTGTAAACAATCATCAAACGGTTTCAAAAGTGTTGTGTTCTGTTGGATATTACTGCAGCCAATATTACGCGCAACCGCAAGAAAACCGATGGATTGGAATTTGGATTACTTTAACGCGCGATTTATCCGACGCGGAAAATCTAGTGATTGGCGACTTCACAAATTAATAACATCAGTTTCACCAATATCGTTTCTTCCTGCCCGTCATCAGTGTGGCTCGTCTTACCAGCTGTTCTAATTTTGGGATCATTCGTCCTCTTACATTAATCCTGGCGCGATCACAACATTTCTTCTTCTTTTCATTCTTTTAATTGGCATTCAGCCATCATATCGGCAACTATCTGGCCACAAATAAGTCTGGCAGTAATCAAATCAATATAACAGAGTAAATCAAAATATAGAACGCGTGTGAATATACTTATTCAAAGTCGGCCTCATTTTTCAAAAATATCAAGATAATACAACACTCAGACCGAAGAGAGAGTACGTCTTACGCGGCCGAGCGATCTCTCAAGAGTCTGAGGTTCTGAGTCTTATGCTGGTTTTACATTAATCGCATCACAACAAGCGTTCCAATTGATCCAATAAGTGTCGAGCTAGCTCGACATTGATTGAATCACAGCGCTTGTGACGCAGCAATACGATTAATGTAAAATCAGTTTTACGTAAATCAGGCTTTGTGCGGATGACGCGTAATCCAAATCAAATTTTTCTTCTTCCAGCTTTGCTCTGTTCTCGAATGACCGAATATCAAGTAACTCTCCGCCTCGACGGATTTATAAGTTTCATGTCCTTCGTTTACACGAATGGCGCACCGTGGTTGTCGTCTAAATCCTATTTACGCAGTTCTGAACTTCGGCCTAACAGAAAGATAGACTTCTCTTGTAGAACTCATTCCTCCGAGTGTTTCTCTGTAAATATTCGCAGCAGTTAAATGGCTCCAACAGCAGGGTGACAAAAGCAATAAAAAATAATATAATCTGCATGTCCCAGGCTCCCTGGTGATGTTGTGTCTTTCATGATAATGCGTCCTCTTAAGAGTTATCTCCTTCTCATGGGTGAGACGACGGAAATTAAAAAATGACAGCGTAACTACTGATTACATTCGGTTCTTATATATCAAATATCTATATAATAAACTAAACTAAATGATAGTTTAAATTGATTACAAATAATTAGCGCACGCTCGAATGTGCATTCACTCTCTGGAAGAACGCAAGATTTCCGCAGAAATACCGCGAATAGTAATAAAGTCACGTTACAGCACTTATATTTACAACCAGACTTAATGTATCATTTTCTAAAAACTGTTTTGCCAATGATACTGTAAATATTTCTTTTTGTTCTAGGTAAGTGATGTTAATATGGAAACAATGAGAGCGATTTTTTTTTCAAAGAAATACTCGATATGGAAGAAAATGAAGATTATATAAAGGAATACGTAAGTAAATTGTTACTCTCATGAAATTTTTCTAATTAGTACAATCGAAAGGTATCACATTATTGTTCTCTCTTATGAGTGAAAACATTACATTTATGATAACATCATTATATATAGGGAAGATCGGGACAAGTTAAAATTTTTTACCAGCAATTTTTTTCGAACTAACGTATACATTTAAATTAAAAATGATAAAAATCGGTACTTTAAGAAGAGCAAAATAGATTCGAACATTATATTGTACTACAGGGTTTGTACCATTCAATTAGCGATCTTATCAAACCAGTTAATGAGACATGAAAGATCATTTAATTTTTATAATAAATAGAAATGGTTATGTCAGTGCACAGCGTTTCTGTGGCCATTGTGTAAATAACAAGCATACTTTCCTTTTATCTCCAACTTTGGCCCGAATATTCGGATATGAAGGAATATGATATATTGCTAAATGAGATGTCTTGGGTATCACCTAGACCAGCTAAATCAGTTTAATCAGATCGCTATTTACTACAATGTTTGTATCAACAGATATATGCGAACCTTACATTACAGGTGACATGCAAACACTATTGCTCCGTACCGTACCTTTAGATATAGGAGTGTTCAAAAAGTAAGTTTCCCTGCTCCGGGAAAAAAGCCAAACACAATTTTTAGGTTAAAATAACATATGTATTTATTGTTTGACTTATAAACTATTTTTCTACATAATCCCCTTGGACTTGAATACATTTTTTATATCTGTTCTGAAGCTTTGACAAACCTAGTTTATAAAAATCCGTGCCCTGTTTTTTAAAGAATAATTTAACAAAGTCTTTCACTTCATCATTTGAATTGAAGTGATGGCCACCCAAACTTTCCTTTAACTTAGGAAAAAGATAAAAGTCACTTCAAAAGTTCAATTCAAATGATGAAGTGAAAGACTTTGTTAAATTATTTTTTAAAAAACAGGGCACGGATTTTTATAAACTAGGTTTGTCAAAGCTTCAGAACAGATATAAAAAATGTATTCAAGTCCAAGGGGACTATGTAGAAAAATAGTTTATAAGTCAAACAATAAATACGTATGTTACTTTAACCTAAAAATTGTTTTGCTTTTTTCCCGGAGCAGGGAAACTTACTTTTTGAACACCCCTCGTAGAATCATTTGTTTATGGTTCAGTCAAATATAAAAGTTTCTTGATAGTTAAATACGAGGACAAGTCAATAAATTTGAGAAAAACATAGTAAAACACATTTTTTTTATCGATTCATTTTTATTTCTTAGCATAGTCTCCTTTCAGCTTGATACACTTGATCCAACGATTCTCCAACTTTTTCAATCCGTCTGAATAATATGATTTATCCAACCCTTCAAAATAAGCCTCTTCGCCAATGAACTCTGATGGTGAATCTCTTTCCTCCGAATTTCTTCAGGTTTGGAAACAGGAAATAGTCGCAGGAGGCTAAATCTGGCGAATATGCTGGATGGAGAAGCAATTCATAGCGGAATTCGTTGAATTTGGCCATTGGTGCCGGGCACCTGTGAACCCGTGGCATTGTCTTGGAAGAGCACTTTCTTCTTCGCTAAATGGAGACGTTTTTTCTTTAAAATATTGTTGAAACGGTCCAATAAGGTTGCGTAGTCGCCATTGATCGTTTGCTTTTACGGAAGGTAATCGATATGAATTATATCGCGTGCATCTCAAAAAACGGTGATCATCATCTTTCCGGCCACTTCACGATCTTCGCCTTCTTCGGAGCTGATTCACTCGGTAAAGTCCATTGTTTTGACTGTTCCTTCGTCTCGGATGTGAAGTAATGGATCCACAGTAATGAATCGATGCAGAAATTCATCTGGCTTACGTTGAAACATCTCCAAACATTGTTTTGAAATCGTCACACGGTCGCGCTTATGGTCTACAGTGAGCAAACGCAGCACCTATCTTGCCGATAGTTTTTTCATACCCAATTGTTCGTGCAAAATTGAAATCACTGTGATATGCCTGTGGCCTCAACAAGCTCGCGCACTTTCATTCGTCGATTAAAACAATATTGTGGACTTCATCGATGATTTCTGGCGTAGCAACCTCAATTGGACGTCCCGAACGAGGTCCATCACATGTGGATGTACGACCACGTTTACATTCATTCACCCAATTGTATACAGTCGCAAACGCTGGTGCAGATGTGCTATGAACGTTATCCAACTCGGCTTTGATTTCTTTCGGTTAAACCTTTCATATGTAGTTGTTTGATAACGGAACTCGTTTTTTTCCATTTTGCAAAAAATACAAAGATTGTTTGCTTTAATCTACAGAAATGAAACCACGCGATGAATTCCGCTCAAAATTTGACAGTAATTAGCTAGAAGATGCTATTTGTTAAAAAGTAATGTGACATGACACTACGAATGCCCTTTGACAGATTTTCTAAGAATTTATTGACTTGCTCTCGTACATATTTCTACTTCATACGTCTTTCCAAACAATTGAAATCGATATAAAAGATGATTTGGGTAGCCTATATCATTTGATTACGATACATTGACTGTAACGCTTTACTTTAAAAAATTAGTTTAAATAAATATTAAAAGAAATGATATCTTATGATGAATATTTTGATACGGAGACAGTCGGCAGACATTGAACATGTATACATTGGTATGTCAAATCAACGTGGTCATGGAATTGGTAGTTTTCTCGGAGGTCTCTGTCGTCATATTTTACCTCTTTTATCAATTGGTGCGAAAGCTAGCGATCGCTAAAGAAGTTGTTTGTTCTGGAATGAATGTAGCCCGCGATGTAATACAAAGAGATATTCCATTCAAAGAAGCTTTTAATACACGCATGAAAGATTCGGCTGCAAATTAAAAATGGAAAGCCGAAAAAAAGATTAATGTTCTTATGGAAGGATCGTGTTATAAATCCATGAGAGGATCAAATATAGAGCATTTTATTAACAGCGTGACAGCGATCATATCGCGAAAGAATGGAAAAAGAAGAAGAAAAAGAAAAAAAGATGATTCGATCTAAGATAAACACGTTAAAAAATAAAAACAGAAAGAGATATTCTCGAAACAAGCATATTGTTGTTGATGTTTTTCAATAATATATTTGTTGTAAAATAGTAACAAGAATGGCATTTTTACACATCCATTCGTGTAAATGTCTTAAATCGAAATTGGAATTATTCACTGTTCCACCAACGCAAGCCACAATTTAAAGTTCACAATGTGTATACTATAAATTAATATAATCGTTAACTGATGATTCTCCTACAGAATTTGTAGTACCCGGACAAGGAGAGGAATACATTAATCTACCGCACACAATGTTAAGCATCAGTGTTCAAATAAGACCGACGATTAACAAAGAATCTTTAAAAGATGAAGACCCCACTGATTATGTCGGGCCTGTAAAAAATTTTATGCATTTATTATTCAATCAAGTGGATATATTTTTTAATCAAAAACTTGTATCACCACCAAATAACGCTTACGCTTATAGGGCTTACATAGAGACATTACTTAATTACGGGCTTGCCGCAAAAAAACTCTCATTTAACCGTATTGTGGTACGAAGATAGGAACGGTTCAATGGAGCGATCTATTCAACGCAAATGATGATCTAGTAAAACGATGTGTATTGATGGCCGATGACAAGAAAGTTGATTTTATGGGGCATTTACATTGCGATATTTTTAATCAAGAAAGATTTTTGATAAATGGTATAGAAATGCGCTTGCGAATGGTACGATCAAGAGATACGTTCTGTTTTGACCAAACCGAACAAAATTTTGAGGATGCTCAATTTTGAATTTGCTCATATAATTAATGCTACGCTGCTTATTAGACATTCAAAGATTTTACCTGGAATATTATTGGCACATGCTCTTGCGAAAACCACCGCAAAATATCCTCTTATATGTGTTGAAGTGAAATCTGTATCTATACACAGCGGTATATACGGCAAAACGCTCGACAATGTGATACTAGGTCAAATAACGTTTAATCATAGGTTTTTGTTGATAATAAAGCATTTAATGGCTTGCTAAATCCTTTTAATTTTCATTACAGAATTAATTTTTTATCTCTGTACGTGGATGGTACACAAATACCTAATAAACCGACAATCCAATTTTACAAAGGAGAGATTGTACATGAAAATTTATTTATATACACTTTTTTTCCGAAACAGGAATTCATTTTTTAAATGAGGAAAATTTTATTTTTCGTAAGAATTATCCAAACGGTTATTGTCTTTTTGCATTTGATTTTATACCGGATCTTTCAGCAAACGATAATACACATTGAAATTTAATAAAGTACGATAACGTTAGAATCAAAGTTCATTTCGGAGAAGCGCTAGAAAATACGATAAATTATATTATTTAATAAAAAATAGTTTTGACTTGATTAATAAACTTAAGAATGTTAAACTGGAACCAGATTCTGTTTTGGTTTCTTTGGATGTGGTATCTCTTTTTACCAATATACCTATAGATTTGGCATCTGATAGTGTTGTTGTGAGGTGGGATGCTATATCCAGGAAGACTAAAATTCCTTTGGACGAGTTTCTGATTGCCTTTCGGATGGTTCTAAATTCAACGGTTTTTATTTTTAATAAAAAAATATACAAACAGATATTTGGGACCCCTATGGGTTCACCTTTGTCATCTGTTGTTGCAAATATTGTTATGCAGAATTTTGAGAAAAGGGCTATTGGAATGCTGCCCTGTCGATTACTATTTTTTATCGATATGTTGATGATATTATCTTAGCCGCTCCGTCTGAAAGTGTCTGCGATATTTTGGATGTTTTTAATTCGTTACACACTAGATTGCAGT
>JAANIC010006807.1:234473-245612 GCA_017607545.1 Acromyrmex charruanus
TTTTTCCGTTTTCCGTTCTCGATAATGTTTTTCTGCTTGACATTTCGTTTTTTGACATCGTGTAAGTCGGATGCTTGTTGCCTTTGCGATTTTGCTTATAATAACTTATTTAATTAAAAAGATTATTTTATTGTACCACGAAATGGACCACATTTTATATTTTGTTCTTGTTGTGTATTATTGGACTTTTAACAGATTTACTAAGGTACATTATCATATTACTAATTTTTTCAATTAATGTGATTAATATTGATTCTTTTTGTTTACGGTTACTTTTCCAGAATGTTCTTATGACTTTATTAATTCTTGATAAAAATGACTCGCAGCGTATTACACAGACAAAATTTTATATTAAGGAATTGTAAGAATATTGCAAGATTATGTACGAATTTTTAATTTAGAACGATGTTTATATTATTGTAAGATTGCATTGAAAATGACTCGATTGGAATTGAAACGTTTGTTTTATTTTATTTTAATTGTTTTGTATTAATTTTGCTTATGTAAATTAAAATTCTTTTATACGTTATTGGCTCGTTGCCCTGCTTTTATACTACCTTTATATTATTTATATCGAATATGACAATATTATGGAAATTGATGCATCAAGATAAGTAATTGTAGACTATGGTAGCTAAAGAGAGAGAGAGAGGGGAGGGGAAAGGGAGGGAGAGAGAGAGAGAGAGAGAAAGAAAGAGAAAGAGAGAGAGAGAGAAAGAGAGAGGGAGAGGGAGAAAGAGAGAGAGAGAGAGAGAGAGAGAAAGGTGGAGGGACGAATATTCAAAGCTGATGAAGCTTGGGTATTATTACTACTATAGAGACAAGCATTATAGGAACAAACACTACAGAAACAAGCGCTATAGAAACAGATATTATAGGAACAATCATAGGAAAGAACAACTTAATCGTCATACATGTATAACTTTGATCGTCAGTTGACATTAGTTCTTGGGCGCATACGCTACTATTATTGACGATTATTCATACACAGTGCGACAAATATGTTCCTGGACAGGGCCTGAAAATCATAATTGAAACAACAATATGCATATTTTTTGATTTTATTATTCAAAATATTCTCCTCTGGCTTCAATACACTTGTTACAGCGATTCAATAGTGATTCAAATGCATGTTCTAGCTCAGTTTGCGGAATTGCCTCTAGTGCCTGTGTAGAAGCTGATTGGATGGTCGGAATGTCATCAAAAAAGCGTCCTTTCAATTTCAATTTCAATTTTGGGAATAATGAGAAGGAAAAAAATCGCAGGGGGCCAAATCAGGTAAATACGGTGGATAGTTTAACACAGAGACACGATTTCGAGCCAAACATTGACGGACAATCAATGAAGTGTGACTCAGTGCATTATCATGTAACAAAGACCAATCTTCTGGATCATGATATTCGGGGCGAATACGACGAATTCTGCCCATCAATCGCTTTAAAACTTCGATCAATCGCTTTAAAACTCTTTGTTCCATATTAAAATTTCTACCTCGACCAAAATCTTGTTTAACATGAACTGTCATATCTTCGTTATATGTCAACCAAAATGAATGAAACTTTGACAGATGATAGCAAAATGTTCAACCTTTAAAATGCATGTTTGAACGCACAGATGTCGCCACTGGTTGCTGAGATGTGGTTCGTGTCCGGGAACATATTTGTCGCACTGTGTATATATATATATATATATATATATATATATATGTATATCTTTCTCACTCTTACAATTGTAAATATGAATATCGTTATTGATATACAAGGATTGAAAGATATGGAGAAAGATTTTTTTCCAAAAGAAGTTGCTGTTATCTCTATAAACAACGACCATTATGCTCATTGGATCACAACCATATTTCTTTACTGAGCCCGTTCAAATCTCAAAATAATTGGCTTAGTAAAAATTTCCATGGTATTAAATGTTTTGAAGGAGATACACTATACAAAAACTTATGTTGACATTTGAGAACAATTGCGCAATTTACCAATCGGATATTCACAAGAGGCAAGGATAAATCAACTTTTCTCTATCGTATTACCAGTAGAAATATTATAAATTTGAAAGAAGAGGAGGAATGTCCACCATTTCATCAATTATCACGGTTAGCGCAAACGTATACGGTTAGCAAAACGTATCTCATCCATAGTATAAAAAGCAAGACGAATAATCTGGAATATACATGTTGTTAGCAAAACGCTAGTAATAATAATCAGCTGGGATCAAGGAAAAGCTGTATGGCGATAATGCTTCCAGATCTGTTTCTGCACTTCGTATATTAATCCAATCACCGGCCACTATCATAGGCATAACTGAACGTTACAACTACACGTTACGCGAATCACGTTGACTTAACGTACACCGACATGGTCAAATGTAGGAGCGAGAAAAAGGGAACAAAGAATGAAGAACCGGCAGATATAGTCATAGACATAAGAAGTTCTAGAGAACCGGCAAACTCGGCCGAAGCCTTGACAATGCTACTAAATTTGTTTCCGCTCGGAAGCGCCTCGCTCATTAAAGGGGCGCATTATCCGACCGCGTCCGTCAAGTGCTGTCCTCACGCAGGAATCGCCTCGCGTTATCGAACCGCTAGTCGTACACTATCGTGATGAGCGTGAGCGGCGGCACGTCCTCTTATACATAATTTTAATTAATGTCGGCACACTACTGATTGATCTCGGTTACCATCGCCGCCCGCAACGAGGACTTATTGTGATATTGTTTGAGTGTCCTCGACTGGTAATTTACAAATTGATGGATGTACGGCGCGTTGTCGGGTATTCGCAATCGTTTTCACATCTACTACGCGTACAAGACCCTACAAGATATAGTTGCAATATACAATTGAGGATACAGTTGCAATACTCTACCAAGTTCCTCATTTCGTCGGCGGGAGCGAGTCATTTTGAACTAGTACTAAGTCGCCTATCTTTAAGCTAATTGATTTACGACGCCACTTATAACACTGTTGTAAGGTGTGTAAATAATGATGCATCAACTCTCATAGACCTTAATTTTGTTCTACTCTTTGCATAATATGACTTCTGATGTTCTAACATTATTATACGACGCTGCATCTAATAGAAGTAAACACGTTTTTTACAATTATAACACAACGGTTGAATTTTATTCCAACTTAATGTAACACTGCGTTTTAAGAATTTTATTTATTTACTGAAGATGGCCAGATGGTGGCCGAAACGTTTAATATTTTATTGTAATAATCAATTTTGTTGCAATAATAATTAAATATCACAATTTAGAACTTGTGTTGTGGTTTCTTATGCTCTTTGTTTTATAATTTTACAATCATATAAGCTTTGTAGGTTTGTTGGCCACGCCTTACAATTGGTAGAAAGTAAAAAAGTCCGGCATAATCTATGGCCGGTATGTTGGAACGGATGATATTGACTTGAATGTTGGGCAAATTGCTCATAAGCTGGGAGACTGGTATTGTTTTGTGGCGAGCACAAATAACACATCTATGAATGTGATAATTTACAAGATTTCTTGCATTAAAAAGCCAGTATTGTTGGCGCAAAATTCTTAGCATTAGTTGTGCCCCGCCATGTAGCGTACGTTTATGTGCCTACTCAATAATAAGATCGGAAAAGCGATACTGAGGTAATATTATAGGATGTCTCTCATAGGATAATGTGTGATTCAAACGTCCCTCTACGTGCAAAATGACCTTTGAATCTAAAAATGGATACAAATCTTTGAAGGAACTAGATCTAGGCAAGACTTCCTCGTGTCTTATTGCCTGAATTTCGACCTTGAAATGGAAATGTTGCACATATGTGACCCAGAAGTCCCTAGCTCGTTTGATGGTATCACTTCGAACGATGTACCTAATGGACACGTTGATTTCGATTGAGGCGATACCGAAGCTTGTGAAGGAACAATAAGCAATAGATAGTGACCCTCAAAAGCTTAGGCCACTTGAAGAGACCAACACTTCGCTCGTGTAAATCCCATTTCTCTACGGATCGCTTAATCAGATGGACGGAAACTACACGTCATTCCGTGTATCTATCTGAATGAAGAGAAGTGGATTGCTCAGGTCAGAGCAGAGAGTGCGAAGACAGCCAAGGCCCGTTTCCACTATAATGAGTGTGACTTTAGGTTGTTAGCACTAATGCCACGGGAAGCGCAGTCAGCTGGATTGTTCTTGGAACTGACGAACAGCCATTTCGCCTGGAGTAAACTTGTTTGTATCTCCAATACTCTATTGGAAACAGAGTAAATATATCGACAGAGCAATAAAAATCAAAAATTATAAAATTAAAAATAAAAATTACATGTATTGAAGAAAAGACCAATTATTTTAACCTTTATAAATCTTCATATTACAAAAATAGCAAGAATTCACATAATATGTTTCGACTACAAGATTGAACCATCTTCAGATATATGAAAAAAAATTACAAATTTTTCGGAGAACACAGTTAAAAACACAGTAAACAATTAAAAATGAAAATAGTCAGAAGATTTTGAGGAGCCGAGTAAAAATCTTCCCACAGCATAAAAAATTGTTCACAAACGGTTGAAAGATCGTGTGGAGATCATTGGATGGTGTGGAGATCGTTGGAGATTTGGATATTCTAATGTAAAAGTTAATTTGTTAAAGTTATTAAAAAAAAATTAAATAATTGAGCAAATTCGCTACTCTGATAAAAAACTCACCGTGAGACCAAAGGTTTGTCGTAATCGTTGGCATATTATAACTCTAATGCACGTCAATTAGTGGTATAAATATATGTAGTCAGATTTTGTAAAGTTGAAATGATAAATATGGTAATTGTCAAGAATTAAAGTCGGTTTTTGAGTTATTAAAATAAAATAAAATAAAAGAAAGATAGCCTGACAATAGTCAAGTGTGACTGTTACGACAGTCAGAGAGTAACATCTTTCAAAACATTAATTCCAAGATGGAAGAGATCTGATCTTATTAATGATTTAAAATACAAATAATTGTATTCCATCGATGGGTTCTTCCAAGAGCCTATACACTTTTTAAGATTCAAAAATTAAACTATTCTTATAGAATAATAGTATCATCGATTGATAGTCCCTTATATTTATTAGCCTCATTCTATAATGTTTTATAAGAAACCATTCCCAAAGCAAAAAATTACATAAAAAAGTTTCCAATTAGTGACATTCTTAAGGAAATACAAATCAATAAAGATTACGATTTAGTTTCTTTAGAGTCTCTCTCTCTCTCTCTCTCCACAAATATCCCATTGGATAGCTTTGGACTGTGTGAATGACAACTGGGAATTTAATTCGAAAAAATGCAACTTCAAACAAAAAGAATTCTTAGCTGTTTACTTTAGTCTTAAGTCAACGTATTTTATGTTTGACAACATATTTAGTATTTAGCAAAACTTTAGAACACCCATAGGCTCTCTGTTGTCACTCATTATTGTTGACTTATAAGGAAAATTTTACAAGTATCCGGAACCGATTTGATTCTCCATGAAATATGTTGTATAATAAAACAAGAAAATCTAAGAGAAACGTATTTTTTATACGTGCGCTAATTCATGTTTAAGAGGTGAAACATTCCTTCGAAAAAAAAACGGTATTTTTCTTTCGAGCCAAATATCGGAAGACAGAAATAAAAAGTATAAAAGACAGAAAAAAAATTTTTAAACAAAAGTTGTACAGTTTCAGTACTTTAGTAAAGTTATAAAAAAAACAAATTTTTTTTGTTTAATAAAATATCCCCACTACCCCCCCACTAATTTTCTTAAATTTTTAATTTTTTGTTATCAAATTAAAGATTATTTTTTTATTAATTCAATCATGTATAATAAAATTACATTATGACATATCATTTTCGAGAATTAATTATTAAGGCTTCCATATATACGCTATCCATGCTCATGTGAGTAAGTAATTATCGTCGGAATGATAAAATATATAATATAATTCAACGAATAAGGAAATTGACATGATTGATATTTGTAACATTACAAAGTATAAATAATATTAAGAGTTATTATAATAATTTTTATAATTTTTCTTTAAAGTGAGTACAACTTTTTCATTCATCTCTGTATTATTTTCTTGTAATATCTTAAGATTATTCTCTTAAAGTTTAGTTTTATGCTTTTTAGTTTTATGCTTTAATATCTTATTTACTTGTCGTTTACATAATAATTTCAAAACGTATATATTATACTTAATAATGAAATAATTTCTAAATATTTATACATAATAAATTTATATTTTGTATCGTTTACTCATTATGGTCATGGCAATAATGATACTTAATGAAAAAATGTTTTAAACATAATGATTTCTTGCACTATGAACTACAGCTACTATTTTACTACAGCTATATTACTGCAACCTTATCACATGTTGTTGAACTTTTGTCAAAACTAGATTCTACTGGATTTTCAAATCCTTCTGGTCTTTCATATATATAACCACTTTTAAACCACGAATATTTAAATAAGTTGTGATATCGCGGAAATGACAATTGATTATATATCAGAGATTGTAATTTTATAATATTATTTCGTTCATAATGTAAATTTATATTACTTTCTAATAATAAAGCAGTATGTGAAAATCTTTTAACAAAATTTTTTCAAATTCTAAATCCGTAAACATCTAATAGTTGTATTTTCCCTGTAGTGCCTTTCAATATAATCATAGTAATATGTTTTCCTGCAGGCGATAAATCTGAAATAATATTGGGACAATATCTAGTCCATGAATCGATAAGAAGAACGCTATTAGAATGTTTAGGAAATAAGATTAACACAATGTCATGGCTTATTTCGAGCTTTAATTAAATTAACTTTGAACAACATTAAGTTAATTATTGGGAGTACAAATTAGTTCGGTCTGTTTTTTTGTGTTCAAAAATGCATTTATTTCAAAACAAAATGAATGAACAGATTAATTAAAGTATTGTATCCATCGCTGGCTACTACTTTTTCCCATCTCTCAGGCAATTTTCGAATTCCATCTCGAAAAAATGACTCGCCTTTGGAGGCGATCCAATTTTGAAGCCAATTTTCGATTTCTGCGAAAGAAGTGAACCGGTGACTTGCCAAATCGTGCTGCATCCTTCGGAACAATCAGTAATCAGAAGGAGCAATGTCCGGAGAATACGGCGGGTGCGATAAAACATCCCATTTGAGCGTTTCCAAATATTTTTTTACGATTTTTGCGACCTAAGGCCGAGCGTTGTCATGAAGAAAAATAACTTTATCATGTCTTTGCTCGTATTCCGGCCATTTTTCTCGCAATGCACTCAAACGAATCAATTATAGCCGATACCGATCGCCCGTAATGGAATCGCCAGGTTTCAGCAGCTCATAGTAAACAACACCCTTTTGGTCCCACCAGATGCAGAGCGTGATCTTCGGATCATGAATGTTCGGCTTTGGTGTTGATGTTGAGGTCGATGGCAACTATTGACCGGGCTTAGAGTAGTATTTTTTTTTCTTGGGGTTGTCGTAGAATATGCACTTCTCATCTCCAGTCACAATCCGATGCAAAAAAATCTTTTCTTTGTTGTCTTTGAATCAACTGCTCGCA
Source organism: Acromyrmex charruanus (assembly GCA_017607545.1). NCBI lineage: Eukaryota > Metazoa > Arthropoda > Insecta > Hymenoptera > Formicidae > Acromyrmex > Acromyrmex charruanus. Next base: position 242,037 of record JAANIC010006807.1, read on the forward strand.
AGTGAAAAATCGCCTTTCAACGTCTCTCAGTTTCAGTTCATAAGGCCTCCAATTTCCTTGTTTTTGAATTATTCCCATGGCTCTCAATCGTGCAGAAACGGCTTGTTGAGTTACTCCCAATGATTCTGCAAGCTTCTCTTGCGTTTGACTCTGATCTTTTTCGAGTAATGCCTCTAATTCTTTGTCTTCGAATTTTTTTGGCTGTCGAGAGTGAGACTTGTCTTCAACGCTGAAATCTCCATCCTTGAAACATCGAAACCATTCCCTACATGATTTATCAGTTGGAGCAATGTCACCATAAACTTCGACAAGCATTCGATGGGCTTCAACTGCACTTTTCTTCTAATTAAAGCAGAAAATTAGAACCTCCCGCAAATGCTGCTTGATTAACACAAAATTCGATATTTCAAACATAGTAAAAATCAAGGTTTTTGTATGAAAGTCAAAGCGATATAAACTGAATATTATTAGCAGATGTCTAACCTGTCTGAAAACGCCAAAATCAGTTGTCACTATGAACCATTCACAACAGCCGGAGCCATCTTTTGGAAAACGGATCGAACTAATTTGTACTCCCATGTATATATTATTTCATTTCTATGTAATCTTCTCAAATATTATAATAATAATATTAAACTGTAAACAGAGGCATGAAATTAAAAATGGTTGAAGCAGGAGATATAATATTGATTCGATCACAAGCGTGCGATTAGTTCAGTGTAAGTGTATTAGGCTACCGTCCTAATCCTAAGGATTGTAGAGTCAAATTTTGCCGGCGATGCGATGCGATGCGATTTTCAATAATTAATTATAGTTAATAAAACAGAGGATATAAATATACGAACAGATAAATATAAATCGAATTGGTAAAATAAAAAGTAATGATAACGGAAAAAATTATTTTTGTTAGTCACACATCGACAAAATGAATATATTTTTATATATTTCTGCAAAATCATTCTTTTCGTGTAGGAATCTGGCTAGTAAATCCAACTGAATTCCTACAAGTTTTCCTGATCAATATCCTTTTTAAAAGTTGGATATTTCTTAATCGGACTCTAACGAGATATTCTAATCAAATTTAATAATAACTGGGGAAAACTGATCGGATGCCTACTTAAATTTTAAAATGAAATTACTTTAATCGTAAGAATATTGTGCTTAAAATATTTTCTGCTTAATTTCAAAGGATTCCTCTTGAGGCCGTATATAAGAATAAAATCTTGTAAAATTTAACGGATTCCGCTAATAAAACAATTATTTTTGTTTAGTGTATTTATACATGCTTACATACATACTTACCTTTTTAAAAAAAAGGTAAAAAAAGCGCTAAGAGTGCGTGCTTTTTGTAAAGAATTATTTGAGCCTGTTTCACCAACGCCAATTACTTAATTGGACTAACTTTGCTGTCTAGAAGAATTGCCCATTTATATAGTTGACAGTTGATCACCGATTCGAGTTAATCAAGTAAAACCGGTTCTTTGTATATAATATAAACAATAAAATACAAATGGTATTGTTTCTCATTGTTTACTTAACTCTATGTATTATTCGTAAATGATTTTATATCAACAATTGACACCAAGTTAAATTTCATGTAATTCGGACACTAAATTGAATAAATAATATTAACGATATGTATCATTCCTATAAATGATTTGATATCAACAATTGGCGCCAATTAGTTAAATCCCATTTCTTTATACCATGCCATAAATAAATAATGAATATTAATCTAATGATATGCATCATTTGTACAAAAGATTTGATATCAACAATTGTGACGCTAAGTTAAATTTTACTATCAAAATAAAAAGTAAAATCCAAGTGATACTATATTTATTATTTATTTAATTCAAATGGTACTATCTTTTTATATAATATTTTTATATAATAATTTTTATATAATAAAACCAAAGTAAACGTATATCTTATTGAAAGATTTTCCTATTCCAATCCAATTGGTTTAAATTCCTCTTAAATGAAATTATTATATCACAATTTATTCCAAGACATTTTCTCTTCCAACTAAAGTAATGGTTATTTAATCACAATTCAATCAAAGACATTTCCTTTTTCAACTAAAGTAGTAGTTATCTAATTCTCCTTCAAAACATTATACAAAACATTATCACAAAATTGCGTTACCTTGCTCAAGTGTTACCACAAGAAATTGAAGAATTAATCGTATAAAATAAAAAAATTTAATTTAAATAGAAAAATTTTTCATGTGAAAACATTTGGCGCTGCTAAATCTCAATATAATATCATAGTAGTGNAAAATTAAAAAAAAAAATTTTAAATTAGAATGGTAATTAATAAAAATAAATAATAAAAAATAATTATAATTGAAAAATAATAATAAAAATAATAATAAATTTAATTTGAATTTTAACTGAATAATAATAAAGTTTACTACTTATTTCTCTTTCATAACGCATGTCTCACAAATCTAAATTTATTAATAAATAGTAAAACCCAGGTCAATACATTAAGCAAGCTATAGTTAGGTATACTAAATAATATTTATTAATCACAAATAATAATTTTCCGACGATAAGTTTCAACGGAACATTTCGATTATACTTAATCCTCAGCAACAGAAATACATAAATACCCAAATATCTAATTACATTAATATATTATGAGGATCATTTCACATTCGAGTTACAATAAATAATATAACAAATTTTTAAGAATCATCTCACCTTTATGTTACAAAGGACAGTATATTGCAATCATATCATATGTAGTCAAACTAATTTTTGACAGCGAATTAAAGTTGCCATTACTTGGATTGAAATAAGAAGACCTTCAATAAGAATATCCTTAAAAAAAAATTAAAATTACTATTAATTGAATTGGATACTTAGGTTTTATTCGAGAAGCAATAAAAGTAAATGATGTAGTGAAGAGTCATATTTTCGAACCAATTCATCGGTTAATAGCGAGAAAGGGCAGTCAATATAAATAAATGAATAAATTCCAGTCATATTAATGATGTAACTTAATGTCAAATCATATAACAGATTGTATGTACGTCCTTAATAATATTGGTAGATAAACTAAATAAATTATCGTCAAAATTGAAATTATAAAGACATTAAGTTATTAAACATTTTATAACTTAAAAATTATCTTTAACACTTAAAAATATATAGTAAACCGATAATAAATTATAACTTTATGTACATGTATATTGATATATTTATGAAAATTTCATTAGAACGCGAAACATAAATAACAAACTCTTTAAATTTATAATGTCAATTAACAAAATTAAATAATTATCTTATTTTTCTAAATATTCATATTTTATAATATGATTCTAATTTTTCTTATTAATATGCTTCTTATTTATGTTATTTTTCTAAATATTATATTTTTTACGTATTACATTCTTTTTTTGGTAAAAATTTAGATTAGGAGAGTAACAACATATGTCAAAGTCAAGGTCATTGGGGGATGTTCCCCTAATCTAAATTTTTATCCTTGTTTTTCTTATTTTTCTTATTTTTCTAAATATTACATTCATATTTTATTACTACGTTATTATCGAGATCTAGCAACGCTAGT
>JAANIC010006807.1:252172-290510 GCA_017607545.1 Acromyrmex charruanus
TTGACATATAACGAAGATATGACAGTTCATGTTAAACAAGATTTTGGTCGAGGTAGAAATTTTAATATGGAACAAAGAGCAGTGATTAAATTTAACGCAAAACTTGGTAAAAGAAACATTCCGATCGATGCAACAAGTTTATGGCAGTCAATGTCTAGGTCGTACAGCTGTTTTTGAGTGGCATAAGCGTTTTTTGAAAGGCAGAGAGACCTTTGAAGATGACAAAAAATCAGGACGGCCAATTTTGGTTCGAACATCCAAAATGATCTAAAAAGTACGTGATTTTGTTGCAAACGATCGCAATGCATCACTAAAAATGATGGAGGAGACTTTAAATATCAATAGAGAAACGACTCGAATCATATTACATGAAGATTTGGGTAAAACGAAGGTTTAGAAATGCACCGAGTCACACTTCATTGATTGTCCGTCAATTTTTGGCTCGAAATCGTGTCTCTGTGTTAAACCATCCACCGTATTCACCTGATTTGGCCTCCTGCGACTTCTCATTATTCCCAAAATTGAAATTGAAATTGAAAGGACGCTTTTTTGATGACATTCCGACCATCCGCTTCTCCAATCAGCTTCTACACAGGCACTAGAGGCAATTCCGCAAACTGAGCTAGAACATGCATTTGAATCACTATTGAATCGCTGTAACAAGTGTATTGAAACCAGAGGAGAATATTTTGAATAATAAAACCAAAAAATATGCATATTGTTGTTTCAATTATGATTTTCAGGCCCTGTCCGGGAACATATTTGTCGCANTATCTTACTAATACTATATATATTTACAAAATCTAAATACACACACATATAAAAAATTATACAAATTTTACTTAAGACATCTTTTCTTATATCTTATTATTCGGACAATTATTTTCGCATATGAGCATGGATAACGTATATAGGAAACGTTAATAATTAATTCTCGAAAATGATATGTCGTATTGTAATTTTATTACACATAGTTGAATTTGTAAAAAAATAATTTTTAATTTGGTAAAAAAAAAAAAATTAAAAATTTAAGAAAATTACGGGTGATGGAGGTATTTTGTCAAACAAAAAAATTAAAAAAATTTTTTGTCTTCATAACTTAAGTATTCTTGAAATCATATAACTTTTATTTAAAAAATTTTTTTCTATCTTTTATACTCCCAACGATATTTAATTCGAAAGAAAAATACCGTTTTTCTTTTCAAAAGGGTGTTTCACCCCTTAAACATGAGTTAGCGCACGTATAAAAACATATGTGTCTCTTAGATTTTCGTGTTTTACAAGATATTTCATGGAGAATCAAATCGGTTCCGGACAGTTGTGATACTTCCCTTGTTAGTTAACAAATAAAGTGTATAATTTCGTTTCCGTTCGATCTCCTTTTGTTAAATATTAATTATAAACAAATAGGAATAAATCATTTTTTCATTATTTCTTAGCTTAGTTAACAAATACTAATATATAATTTCGTTTCATTCCGATTTTCTTTTGTTAAATGTTAATTATAAACAAATAAAGATAAATCGCTTTTCCATTATCATTTTCTAGCTTAACAAATTCTAATGTGTAATTTTATTTCCGTTTTATCTCCTTTTGTTAAATATTGAATTATAAATAAACGGAGATCGTTATGGAATAAATTGTTTTGTCATTTTCATTTCCTAACTTAATTAGCAAGTATCAGTGTATAATTTCATTTTCGTTCAATCTCTTTTTGTTAAATATTAATTATAAAAGGCATACAAATAAGGCTTCCGTTTTCGGTAGACCAGGCGAGAATTGTATACTTTGTGAGAACGAGTGAAATTGAGCAGTTAGATTGTAGTGAAGGAGAGAGAGGACGTGTGTGAATAAGAGCAGAAGGGAAGTGACGGGTGGAGTAGTGGAGTGGGTGTAGGGCGGAAGGATGTGTGACAGATAAAGGAGAAGTAAGAGACTAGTAATTTGAAAATTAGAGAAAGTATAGTAGGGCGAGAAGGAGAGGAGGATGCTATGGAGAAGAAAGGTGAGAAAAGAGCCTACAGAATAAAGAAGGTATAGAGGAATAGCGAGCGAGAGAAATAGGCATAGGCTAATAAGGATATAGAAGGACAGTAAGCGAAAGGAATCGACATAGAGAGAGTAGAGAAAGATAACCGAGAGAAAATTCGGTATTGGACAGAAAAGTAATAAATGGGGAAGTTTTTAGAAAAGAAGAGGAAGGAAAGACGAGGTAGCGCGGGGGAGAGTATAGAGGAGCAAGAAAGAAGAGAAAGATAATGGGAGAGGAAAGGGAAGATAGAAGAACAAAAGGAGAAAATTTTTAAGAGAAGTAATAAAGCGAGGTTGCCAGTGGGGAAGGGAATGAGAAAGGAACTGAAAGATCTTGTGAGAGAGTTGGGGAAGAAATTAAGGACAGAGATGAGGGAAGGGATGAAGGTAGTAAGTGTGGAAATAAAAAAGGCGACAGGAAACCTGAAGAAGATGTTGAAAAAAGAAGTGGAAAGAATCAAGGAAGAGTGGAGGGATAAGAAAGAGAAATGGAGTAAGGAAAAAGAAGAATTTAAAGGAAGGATTGAGAAAATAGAATGGGATTTGGAGAGGGTGAAGATAGAGGATGGAGGAGAAGGAAAGGGAAGAGAGAAAGGAAGATAAGGATAAAAGAGAGGGGAATAAGGAGAGAGAAGGGGAGGAATGGAAGGAAAAGGTTAGACAATTAGAAAGAAGGTGGCAGAGGAAAGAGAGGGGGGGATAGAAAAAAGAATATCATAATAAAGGAATTTAGAATTTAGGGGGGAAAGAAGATTTAAAGGAAAGAATAGAGGGAATGTGGAAAGATTTGGGAATAATAGTTAGGGTGGAGAAGATAGAAAAAAATAGAGTTGGGTAGAAGAGAAAGAGGGAACATGTGGGTATTAAGAATAGGGAATGAGGAGATAAAAAGGGATATTATGGGAAACAAAGAGAAGTTGAAAGGTGGGGAAGTGTGGAGTTGGGTAGAAGAGAATTTGACGATTAATGGAAGGAAAGAAAGATAAAGTGGAAGATAAGACAGATAGCGCTGAGAGAGGAGATATAGAGAAATAGAGTAAGAGAGAGGCAATAGAGAATATGGATAGACGGCATATAGTGATAGAAATGGGAGGAAGAGAAGGAGGATCTAAGGGATGATAAAAGAAGGAGCTGGAGAGAAGTAAGAGAGAGAGCAATAAAAGAACGAGAAAAAGAAAAGGTGAAAAATCGGGAAGAGAGGACGCAAAAGCAGGGGGAATAAGAGGAGGGAGAGAAGAGGTGAGGAAGGGACAAGAGGGAGGAGAGAAAAGAGAAGGGAAAGAGGAAATGAAAGAGGAGTGGGAGAGAGAAAGAGGTCTGAAAAGTCTTTTGGAATGTGGTGGGAGTGGGAAATAAAGCCAGAGAATTTTGAGAAACATTAGAGAGTTAGAAGGTGATGGAAACATGGATGGAAGAGAAAAACTGTGGAAATTGCCAAAAGGATACAAGTGGAAAGTGCAGGAAGCAAGAAAGAGAAACAAGAAAGGAAGAGCGATGGAAGGAATGATAGTGGGCGTTAAAAAAGAATTAGCAGAGCAAGGAGAGGAAGTATGAAAGAGGAAAGGATTATAAAAGGAAGAATTACGCCTAGTTGGGTTCGCGAAAATTACGTGATATTTAAGAATTTTTTTGCAGGTTTAATGAATATTTATTGAAATTAATAAAACGATATCTTAAAGTGCATGTTTTAATATACTTTCACAAATTTTTGTATTCAAAAATAATGAAAAATGACAGAGATCTCTCAGAACGCCTTTTTTTTAGCATCAGTTACGGTGTACACAATATCTCCAGCCCCGTTTATCTGAAATCAAAATCCAAGTAAATTGCGTTAGTATATTGTAATATATACTACTGTGGGCAAAAAGTATCGATAATTTCAAATTTAAATTTCCCGGGGTTTCCGATAGGGACAACCGAATTTATTTTGAAGTTGGCAATTCTGTCAGTGACAGCTGCGCCAAGGTACACGTCAAAATAGTCATTAGTGTTTGAGATAAGCGTCTGTTTGTAAGCACGTAAAAAGTGATTTGTCGTTTTTTGAAATGTCTGAAATTATGGAACAACGAAGTGCGATAAAATTTTGTGTCCGGAATGGAATTTCTGCAGCCGAAACGTTGAGAATGTGTCAGAAGGCGTACGGTGATGGCGCTTTGTCACAAGCAAGAGTTTTTGCATGGCACAGAATGTTTAAAGAGGGCCGAGAGAGCGTTCAAGACGAGCCACGTGCCGGACGGCCATCCACATCAACTGATGTGATTCACGTCCAAAAAATCCGAGATTTGGTGCTCGCAAATCGTCGATTGACTGTCCGAGACCTTACTGATCTTGTTGGCATATCGGAAGGATCAGTCAAAACCATTTTGAGCGACCATTTGGGTCTCCGAAAAGTGAAAGCGCGATTGGTGCCAAAATCGCTCAATTTTTTGGAAAAACAACGACGCGTTGATGTGTCTGAAACGATGCTTTCCGACTATCGAAACCGAATGAAAAACATCATAACTGGAGATGAGAGTTGGATTTATAATTTCAGACATTTCAAAAAACGACAAATCACTTTTTACGTGCTTACAAACAGACGCTTATCTCAAACACTAATGACTATTTTGACGTGTACCTTGGCGCAGCTGTCACTGACAGAATTGCCAACTTCAAAATAAATTCGGTTGTCCCTATCGGAAACCCCGGGAAATTTAAATTTGAAATTATCGATACTTTTTGCCCACAGTAGTATAGTATATTGCACGAAGGGATTGGACGAAGGATTTGATTAAATATTGATTTTTAAACAAATAGCAACAATTTTACAAAAAGATCACTTTCTCACGGTAAACGAATTTTGTTTCTTTTGCAAAAAAAAGTTTTGACCAAAATGAAAATTTCTTCGTCCAATCCCTAGCTGTTGTGATAACAAATAAGCATGTAAAATTTGAAATTGATTGGTAATAATTTTTGAAAAACTTTGTACACTGCAACGGCATTAAAAAAAAACATAATTTCGAGATAATCGCGATTCAAGTCTATATTTTTCACAGTTAAAATAAATTTTCTTCAACTTACATAAAGTCTATCTATTCCAGGGCCATGAAAGGTCCCTTCTGCCTCTATTGCCACATCCAAGACGTCGAGTTGATGCTGTCTGCGAGTCATCCTTTCCTCTCTAGTGGTCTCTTACGCGTGCCGCTCACTAATCGTCATATGAGCCTTGTTTTGCTTTGCAATATACGAGGGGTGTTCAAAAAGTAAGTTTCCCTGCTCCGGGAAAAAAGCAAAACACAATTTTTAGGTTAAAGTAACATATGTATTTATTGTTTGACTTATAAACTATTTTTCTACATAGTCCCCTTGGACTTGAATACATTTTTTATATCTGTTCCGAAGCTTTGACAAACCTAGTTTATAAAAATTCGTGCCCTGTTTTTTAAAGAATAATTTAACAAAGTCTTTCACTTCATCATTTGAATTGAAGTAATGGCCACCCAAACTTTCCTTTAACTTAGGAAAAAGATAAAAGTCACTTGGTGCGAGATCTGGAGAGTAGGGTGATCAAAAATTTCCCATTTGAATTTTTCCAGTAAGGTTTGTGTTTTTTTTGCTGAATGAGGCCGTGCATTGTCGTGAAAAAGCAACACTTTTCTCGATTTTCCAGGGCGCTTTCGTTTAATGGCACTTTTAAGTTTATTTAGCACTTCACAGTAACGATCTGCATTTATCGTGGTACCGGATTCAAGAAAATCAATCAACAGACAATGCACGGCCTCATTCAGCAAAAAAAACACAAACCTTACTGGAAAAATTCAAATGGGAAATTTTTGATCACCCACCCTACTCTCCAGATCTCGCACCAAGTGACTTTTATCTTTTTCCTAAGTTAAAGGAAAGTTTGGGTGGCCATCACTTCAATTCAAATGATGAAGTGAAAGACTTTGTTAAATTATTCTTTAAAAAACAGGGCACGGATTTTTATAAACTAGGTTTGTCAAAGCTTCAGAACAGATATAAAAAATGTATTCCAGTCCAAGGGGACTATGTAGAAAAATAGTTTATAAGTCAAACAATAAATACATATGTTACTTTAATCTAAAAATTGTGTTTTGCTTTTTTCCCGGAGCAGGGAAACTTACTTTTTGAACACCCCTCGTATGAATGGGCATTTTGACCACAAGGCACGCCTAATGCTTAAAAAAATCTTCAAATAGACTATATTACTCTCGTTAGAAATGCAAGCAGATGTATATGCAATTTCAACTGGGAGTCCACCGCCCGGAAGGTTCTTCGGGCTGATTTTCCAAATCAGTCGATTGTAACTTTTGTTATTGTTCTGCGCGAATCCGCCTACGCATCTTTCAAGCAGTTCCTTTTTAGATAAATTCTTATAGATGGGCTTGATAGCTGTCAAAACATCTGACAGAAGAGGCTTATACGTGTGCTCGAAAATCCCGTTCTCGTTCTTTTTATCTTCAAGTAGCGCTGCATAAGTTCTCTGCCACTCTCACTACGAGTCACTTCCAGAAGGGCATTTTTCGTGACGCGGAGCTTTGTTGGTAGAGTTGTAATGATCAAATATGACCCAAATCGCACTTTCCATTGCTTCGGTCGAATCAGTGTATCGACAAATCGCCAAGCCGTAATAACAGTTAATTTGTCGATCATTTTTCTGGTCAATTTTCTCTTGCCTTCGAGTCCTTTATTTTTCTTTTTGCACTCGCGCAACCTACTGCCTATTTGCTTTTGTTCCCTATGCACTCCTTTTTTACAATGTCAATATCTGCGTAAGGCGGTGATTTCAGGATATCACTGTAAGTTTTGGAGTCTCCGATATACGAGAGCAAGTCAATAAGTTTTTTAGAAAAACATAGTAAAATAATATTTTTTTTGATCGATTCATTTTTATTTCTCAACATAGTTCATCTCCTTTCAGCTCGATACACTTGATAAACGATTCTCAAACTTTTTCAAGCCATCCGAATAATATGATTTGTCCAACCCTTCAAAATCGTTCTGTTTCGGCGATGAAACTGCTCTTTAGTAGTGAATCTCTTTCCTCCGAACCATTTCTCCAGGTTTGGAAACAGGAAATAGTCGCAGGGGGCTAAATCTGGCGAATATGCTGGATGGAGAAGCAATTCGTAACAATTCGTAGGAATTTGTTGAATTTGACCATCGTGCCGGGCACGTATGAACCCGTGCATTGTTTTGATGGAAGAGCACTTTCTTCTTCGCCAAATGAGAAGCTTTTTCTTTAAAATGTTGTTGAAACGGTCTAATAAGGCTGTTTAGTAATCGCTATTGATCGTTTGCTTCGACGGAAAGTAATCGATATGAATTATATCGCGTGCATTTCAAAAAACTGCGGCCATCATCTTTCCAGCCGACTTTACGGTCTTCGCCTTCTTCGGAGCTGGTTCACTCGGTGAAATCCATTGTTTTGACTGTTCCTTTGTCTCGAGTGTGAAGTAATGGATCCATGTTTCGTTCACAGTAATGAATCAACGCAGAAATTCATGGATTACGTTGAAACATCTCCAAATGTTGTTTTGAAATTCACACGGTCGCGCTTATGCGATCACACGGTCCATAGTGAGCAAACGCGGCACCCATCTTGCCGATAGCTTTTTCATACCCAACTGTTCGTGCAAAATTGAAATCACTGTGCCATGTGATATGCCTGTGGCCTCAACAACTCGTGCACTTTCACTCGTCGATCAGTCAAAATCATGGACTTTATCGATGATTTCGGGCATGGCAGCCTCAATTGGATGTCCCGAACGAGGTGCATCACATGTGGATGTACGACCACGTTTAAATTCTTTCACCCAATTGTATACAATCGCAGACGCTGCAGATGTGCTACAAACATTATCCAACTCGATTTTGATTTCTTTTGGCGTTAAACCTTTCATAAATGTTTGATCACTGCACGAAACTCGTTTTTTTCCATTTTGCAAAAAATATAAAGGTTGTTCGCTTTAATCGTCTGCAAAAATGAAATCAGCGATTAATTCCGCTCAAAATTTGATAGTAATCAGCTGACAGATGCTACTTGTCAAAAAGCAATGTGACTGCGAGTGCCCTTTGACAGATTTTCTAAGAACTTATTGACTTGCTCTCGTAGTTAACATATTTGACACCCTGCAGACCTTCGGAACGTTTAAACATTTAATGGCATCAATCTCCATTTTCCCTACCAGAGTGATTAACTGTGAACATGATGATTCATGGGTTTCCTTCCATTCTTCATACTCGGTTCCATTTAATTTCTTCTATCACGATTCACACATTTGCAGTATGCACTTTTCACTATGACATCTAAAAACCTTACCAGTATAATGTCCAATCAAGAAAGCAACTTCATACAGTGAAGTAAATCCACGTGTCTTCCATGTACCATCACCAGATATTGTTAAATGATTTTTATTCGATCCATTAAGGTGGAAGCACATAAAAATCCAGAAGGCATAGGCAGAAGGCAGAAGCCATAGCGCATGCGCTATAGTATCTGCATTCTGTCCACGGCTTCTGAAGAGCGCATGCGCTATGGCTTCTGCATTCTGCCTCCTGGCTTCTGAATTTCCAATCTACATAAAAATCCATAATACATAGTCAGAAGCATAAATGTTATTGTAACCGATCACAGGAAAAGTCTGTCAGAAGAAAATAAGAACAAAAAAGGAATGTACATGGTTGAACACGTAAGTTTTGTCACTGTCATATTACATTATCAATGTACTACAAATGTACAAACTGACAATGCCAGTATACCGTGTAAATTTTCAATTTTATAAACAGTATTTTTAGGTTAGTTTTACTATGCAAATTTCTGAAATAGTAATTAATTACAAAATAAACACATCTTAGAAATTTCGATACGTTTAATGTTTAATGCTTAAAATTTATAGACTCGATCCTAATGTTTGATCACATGGATTACTGTCATGATATAGAGATGTCTGAAAACGAAGGAGATGAAAACCTGAATGCTGGTGAATTGACGTTAGATGACGAAGAAAGAACTTTTGATGATCTTTTAATCAATGTTGTAAAAAGCTATCCACACTTATATGATACTAGTTGCAAAGATTATCGTGATGTGATAAAAAAGGAAAACTCTTGGGTAGAAATATCTAAAGTTTTAAACACATCTGGTAAGTTTTATCTTTTAATATTTAACAATATTACTAATGAGCTATTCAATTCATTAACATGCATTTGTACTAAATCTGTATTAAATCAATAAGTCGAGTATTAAATTGGTTTATTTAACATATTTTAGCAGGTGTTTGCTGCAATCGATGGACTCGTCTGAGAGAATCTTTCTCTAAAGAAAAGAAAAAAAGACAAAATGAAACAAGAAGTGGAAGTGGAGCCTCTAAAAGGCGAGGGTTTATTTATTTCGAGTCCATGAAATTTATTGATAAATTTGTCAAAAGTAGAAAGTAAGAATCCATTTTGATTTTGTATTCTTATAAGCGAGGTAGGGTGTATGGCCATATTGCTGGCAGTGTACGTATAACTGTCAGTAAATATTTAACTAATTTCTTAAATATAACTATAAATGTTACATTATTTTAAAAATGTTTAAAAATTTTTAAAACATGTTTTAAAATATTGCAAAAAATTTCGTGCGCCCACTGGGAATGGCAATGTCGCTCTGATGCATTACGCCGAAGGCACCGAAGGGAGCTCTCGAGCACCCCCGAATATAAATGCAAAGAATGTCTCGGATGGCAAACTTTTAATTTCTACTTTAATTAATTTTTTATAAAACGTGATCTAAATAGATTTTCTTTCGAAGCCAGTTCAGTACGTACTAGTGAAACTATCATCATATTGAGAATTTATGTTTAAAATGTATTATCATTTAGGAATAAATTATATTTCTCCTTAGTGCATATATATATTTATATATATATCAATACTTTTATCATATTTGCCTGACAAGAATATCATTTATTCGTAATTAATATTAAACTTTAAAAATAAACTCTCAATACGATGAAAGTATGACTAGCTTTTTAAAGATAAACTACTTTTTAATTTGCAGTTTCACATTCAGATACAGTTCATTCTTTCGACTATGGATGCGGTATCTCTTCGGGGGAGCCTCAGAGCACCCCCGCCGATAGACCCGCGGCATGCGATTCTCGGCTACTAGGTGACACCACCGCGCAGCTTCACTTCTTATTCCCAGATAAAACAAAATGATGATTATTTTCCTCTGTGTATAGTTACAGTTTAAAAAGTCATTAAATATTAACTGACAGTAACATGTACACTGCCAGTAATATGGCCAATTACCCTATTATAGAGTAGAATGTTATAATTTTTAAGACATTAAAACGAAGACTATAAATAATAATTTTAACAAATTATTGACATTTTATCACACTATTTTAAATTTCCACACATATAATGAAATATATTGTTTTAGTTCGGTGTCGAACATCAAATTCCAAAAAGTATCTCCTACGTCTGATTGTTCGAAAGACAAGAATGGAAATAAAGACATTGCGAATTGGATACAGCAAGGCAAACAGGCTTTTGAAAAAGCAAGAACTGCATTGGAAGAAATTGATACAAATACATTTTCTCCAATAAAAAAAGTTTCAATGCCGGAAACTTTATCCACTAGCAGTAATTTTGACGATGCCTCATGCGCATCCTTTTCATGGAGCAATACAAACGATGTCGTACATGAATCATTGTCAGCTCGGTCATCACCCACCACGATTGACCATTCACGTTTTTCTCCAACAGGAAGCATAGGATCTACGTGCACTTTTAAAAAGCCATCATATACGAAGGGCAACTTTAATGTAAAAATGTCAACTGAAAAAGACGGTAAAAAAAAAGAATCTGATAACGATGCTTTCGAACTATCTTTTGTTAAGTTGAATAAAGCAATCGAAGAGCATTTAAAGTCTAAAAAATCTGATGTACAAGTGCAGAATGATCCAGATACTTTATTTTGTAATCTGATTAGGGCAGAATTGACCCAATTAGATGATAGCACAAAACAGCTAAAAAAACAAGAGATCATGCAAATTTTGTGGAAAAGGGAAAATTTGTGATAATAGAATTTATACTCATACCTATAATAAATAGCCAAACTATTCAAAACATTCAGAGGACATGTAATAAATATTTAACATCCTGTGACTGTCCTCAGAACGTCTTTTGAACATTTCTGTTTTTTGATATGCTTTAAAAATAGTAATACTTCAGTTAAGTTTTATAATACTAAGACTTCAGTTAAGTTTTAAAATGATAAAATATAATGAAATATAGCTTTAATAAAACAATATAAAAAATATATTATAAAATATATTATAAAAGAAATAATTAAAGATATACGGATACTGTTATATAATAACAATAAAGAATATTTAAAAAATCTTGTACTATTTATTTTATATAAATTTATTATACATATACATATAAATATACACAAATGGAGATTTATAAACAATGAGTACATATCAGCATTAAATTTTACAATATATGACACACGTATACTTATAATCATTGATACAATTTCTTTTTATTTACATAAAGTCTTGATTTTGTCCTCTCGTTACATAATCATGCTGCCAATCGACCATTCCATTCGGAGTCATAAAATAATTGCAAAGACTGTCTCTAATATGTGTCACATATGCTGCACCATTCTCGTTATTTTCAATTACTTCATCATTGTTTTCAAATTCTATTATATTTCCTTCCTCATTTCTTAAGAAATTGTGCAAACATACAGTTGCTAAAATGTATTTATTAATATTGTCAGGAATCGCAGCGATCGGTCTGTTATAAATACCCCACTTTTTTGCCATAATTCCAAAAGTATTTTCTATTATACGCCGGGCTCGCGAAAGTCTATAATTAAATATGTTTTTGCATTCCCCCAAATACCGTCCTGAATATGGTCGCATTAAATGCTTTCCAAGGGGAAATGCTTCATCCCCAATAAAAAAATAAGGCATTTGCATATCGGTTCCGCTTAAGCAACTGGTTCCTTCGGGAATATCCAACATCTCATTCTCCACATTCAAGGCGCTGTTTCTAAAAATTCCCGCATCACAGTTCTTCCCCATAGATCCAATATCCACCAAAGTATATTTATAATTGTGATCACAAACAGCCAAAAGTACGATGCTGTATCGTTTGTGATAATTAAAATACAGTGAACCAGAATTCGGAGGGCATTGAGCATCGACATGTTTTCCATCAATTGCCCCCAAGCAATGTGGAAAATTCCATACTTTCCAAAAACCCTCAGCAATTTGTAAGTATTCTTCTTTCGAAGGAGCTTGTAGACAGATTGAACCAAGAACCCTTCCAAATACATCAGACGTCTCTTTAATTATTTTATGTACCGTTGACAGACCAACCCGATAGGCAAAAGCAATTGCTGGAACTTTGTCTCCAATCAGAAACCTGTAACATTATTAATATTATGATATTAATTACCAAATTCTTTTTACATATATGAATTGTTTAACTACAAATGATCCGATATATACCGCAATGTCAAAGCAATTCGTTGCTCTGGTTCAAGGGCTCGTGGGCTTCGTTTTATTAAGCTTGGATTAACAATGTCCATCAATTGCTGGAATGTTGGCAGCGTCATATGGGTATATTTATAGAACATTTCCTGATCTGTTTTTATTTCCTGAAAAAGATTGTAAAAAGCTCCTTGCTGTCTTCTTTTCATGTTAATTGCTCGTACCCAGACGCTTCGACGGCGACGACGTTCACGGTTGATCCTGTCTCTACGACGTTGTACCAAAAGTGCTCCCATATTGGCATAAGCAATTAATAAGACATCGAAATCATCCATTTCTGTGAAACGTTGAAATGTCAAACCTGTAAATTACAATTTCAGAAATGTGTATATATACAAAGTAAACTTAACCTCAATGTACTGTTTATAAAACTGACAATTTACACGGTATACTGTCATTGTCAGTTTGTACATTTGTAGTACATTGATAATGTAATATGACAGTGACAAAACTTACGTGTTCAACCATGTACATTCCTTTTTTGTTCTTATTTTCTTCTGACAGACTTTTCCTGTGATCGGTTACAATAACATTTATGCTTCTGACTATGTATTATGGATTTTTATGTAGATTGGAAATTCAGAAGCCAGGAGGCAGAATGCAGAAGCCATAGCGCATGCGCTCTTCAGAAGCCGTGGACAGAATGCAGATACTATAGCGCATGCGCTATGGCTTCTGCCTTCTGCCTATGCCTTCTGGATTTTTATGTGCTTCCACCTTTAGTCTGTTCTAGTTTCTTGCTTCACAGCTAATTTTGCGAATAAATCGAATACACTTTTTACAGTAATACGTATGTGTTGTAATATAATATCATGAGTACTGTGAAAGAAAAACGGCGGCATATCCATGAGACCGCAAAATTTTGCACAAGTTGCATGTAAAAATAAAACATCTATTTATTATTTTTCGTATGAATGATTTATAAATGAACTCGAAGGAATGTTTCGTTGCTTATCACACATGACCGCAATTTTGAAGCCTAATCCTTGCGTATCTGTTGGTGGAAATTTAATGTCACCATCACATACTTTGCATTTTACAAATTGCGAAAGAGCCGAAAAGACTGTAATAAAATTCAAAATTCCGTATTCGACCGAGTAATCAAGCGGCACCTTTTCGCACGGTCACCTCTTCGCCAAGCTTAATTTTCTTCCATGAAACTATTCTCATCCGTCTCTGCTGTGTTTTTGAATTGAAACTTTGCTTCCTTTTTTTTGGCCTTGACTTGTGTACATTGTCTGATGATGCTCACATGAAACTTTATGATAAGAAGCCATAATTATAAAAAAGCGGCACAAGCTGTAATAAATACAGATGTTACGTCCAAACTCTTGAAAATTCGGTCAAAGAGACAATGAGGGAGAATGGAGAGGGTATGGAAGGACGGTTAGACTCAATTTCACAGGCATACGCGCGGAGGCGAACATCTGTGAGTCGTACACACTATTTTAGTCCCGGAATGTGGGACTAAAATGTCAACGTCCGAAGGGACGCTATGACACCTGTTCCGCTGGACAGTGCGAACGTCGGTCCTACTATTTGGGTTAATCCCTTTGACCCGGGACTAGACCTCGTACGATCTCAGGTATTCGAGGGAAGTGAATGCGAGAGGTGATTTTAATAAGTGACAGGGAAATACCTTATGTTACATTTATTAAAAATAGAAAAATATTACATAAACTTCTTCCATCTCTTTTTTTATTATACAAAAGTATAATTAACACCTTATGGGTGTGTGTGTGTTGGTGTATGCGTGTGCGTGTGTAGGGGAGAAAGGGTTAGCGAGTATGGACGACGAGGAACGTGTTGCAGGAGCACATCGGGATGAGGTGCTTATAAAGGACGGTGTAAGGTGCGGGATTTCCGGGGATATACACGGTGACTAATCTGTCCCCTTCGTCGAAACATAAAGAACCGGAACATCCGATCCCAGTCGATCGGCTCGGGATTTAATCTAAATGGGAGGGGCGGGAGTTGATCCGAAGGAGGAAGAGAGAGTGGGAATTCTTCTTCGTGAGGAGGAGGGGCAGGGAATCGTTCCTCGAGAGGAGGAGGGGGAGGGAATCGTTCCTCGAGAAGAGGAGGGGAATAACCGAGGATTTCTCGGATGGCGGGGTCGACAGGAGGAGAGGTGAGATCTAAAGGTTGTGTCTGTAATGGTGAGTAAGAGATCTCGCTAAATTGCTCGTTGGTCGGTTGAGGCGGTGCGATTGTGAGTGGCCCAAGGGGACGGTTCCGCCTACTCCTCCGGACATAGGGAGTTCTTCCGCGTTTTCGAATGGTACGCACTACAAATCGAAGGATTAAAAATGACGTGCATGTATGTCTTGGAAACGGACGCCAATGTATATAAGTACAGATATATGTGTGTTCCCATGCGGGGAAACGAGGGGATCGACTGGAAGGAGTAGCGACTTATTTTTAGTTGCTCAAGATATCGGGTTCCGGTGACTCGTGGAAGGAGATCCGCTCTGTGGAGAGCGTCAGAAGGGCAGTCGCAGTGGTGTACGTCCAATGATTCGGCGTCGATTTGCCCAGAAGTTCGCATTGGTATGGAACCGCGAACTGGCGTGATTAGCGCAAATTTTAGTAAGGAGTTCCCGCACTCGAAGACTGCACGTGAACCGACGCGAA
Organism: Acromyrmex charruanus; assembly: GCA_017607545.1. Lineage (NCBI taxonomy): Eukaryota > Metazoa > Arthropoda > Insecta > Hymenoptera > Formicidae > Acromyrmex > Acromyrmex charruanus. Next base: position 267,400 of record JAANIC010006807.1, read on the forward strand.
CTGAGTTAGCTTGATCTTTTTACTGACCTTCTGCGCTTCCGCGGGACCTCTATTTATATCCTGAAAAAAGGGCGTTGTGCCCTTTGTCTAGGATGCAGTTAGTTGTAATGTCACGCGAGATTTACGATTTTTATAACGTTTTATCATTGTTGATCTAGAGTACATCGTTAGAGTAGTTTCGAGAAGAAAAGAAAGTGATTTACGGTTTTCCTTAAAGAGCCAAGATTGCTCCGAGACGGATGACGAATTCTGTTATTCTCGCGGAAAATACGGCTAAGTAAACAGATGGTTACCATGCACAAATAGGGCTACCATTGTCGATTGCGAGTCTGGTTTCAGATAACACTCCTGTTGAAAGTTATTCTATGCGTTTACGATTTTTTTAAGTGCGACGTGGCGCCTGTTTTCTAAGATGAAATTGTTAGTCAGTCTCGGATGACAAAGCTTAGATTTTTACTATTGTGTGACTTAGGTGCACTTATAATGTCTTTTGCAATCTTGTCTCTTTTCGGGCCTACATTAAGATTGTTATTCTTTCTGGGTTGATTGGCATTTACGAGTTTTCGCGGAGCCTGTCCGATTCCTCTTTTCAATTCTGTCAGACTGTTATCAGAAGGCGCCGCTCGGGTCTCGCAGACGCCAACCATAGTCGCGACGTGGAGCCGAAGAAAAAAAAATCGTGGCGTCTGTAGAACGTAACACAGGAAAAAGTTAATTTACTCTGATCGTAACGTACTTTCGATGTTGAACGTTCGAAAGCCTATACATAACTGCCTCAAAATTTTGATTTTCGAACAGAGGTTTCAAAAAATACTAATACTAATGTACTTGAAAGTATACGTGACCATGAATCTCGAGCGTCACAATAGGACGCCTGCGGAGCTGTTGCTCCTGACTCGAACTAGCACTCTCTAAATACCTACTGAATGAGTGCACCAACTTTTGAATGAGTGCACCGATTCTTTTAAAATTTTGAGGAAATATTATTAAAATTATATACTTTAAAGAAAACATAAGAAACTTAAGAAAACAATAAAAAAAATTCGATTTTTTTCGACCTACCCAACTAGACGTAACCCCATAAGCATGGTAAGGAGAAGCTAAGAATAGTAGGGGTATATGTGAATGGGGATATGGAAGGGAAAGAGCTGTTAATAAGATGGATAGAGGGAAGAGAGGAGGAAATAAGAACTGTGATTGGGGGATTTTAACGTGAGGACAGGGGAGGAGGGAGGAAGGTTAGGCTTAGAGGGGGGAGATCAGGAAGGATTGAAAAGAAAGTCTATGGACAAGAAAGTGAAGGAAGGAAAGAGGCTGCTAAAGAGCATACTAAAGAGAGAAAATGGGCAATAGTAAATGAGAATATCACGGTGACGAGAGAGGGAATTGAACATACACAGGGGGAGCCGATTATTGACTACGTATTAGTGAACGAGGAGATAAGGGAGGAAGTGGTGAGTCTGGAGATAGGAGATCAGGTAAACTTAGATCACTAGTGGTACGGATGAAAGACGGAAGAGGAAAAGTAGGAAAAATAAGAAACAGGGAAAGAAGGACGAATAGAGGAATATGGAACGAGGAAGGAAGAGAATTATTTAAAATAAAATTAGGAAGAGTAGAAGGAATAGAGGGGAAAGTTCAGGAAATACTGGAAGAACTAGGAACAAGAATGAGAGAGGCTATAGAAAAGGAGAAAGTAAAAGAGGAGAGAGGGGAAGAATAAAAGGATGGTGGGATGAGAAATGTAGAACGAAGAAAGGAGAAGTTAAGAGGGGCTTAAGGGCATGGAGGAAAAGTTTGAAATAAAGATAGGAGTATAGGAGGGACAAGAGAGAATATAAAGAGGTATGTGAGAGAAAGAAACAGGAGGAAAATGAAAGATGGGAGAGAGAAACAGAAGAAGCAAGAATGGAGAGGCAGGTGTAGAGAGTGATTAACAGGGAAAGGAAGAGGTGGAAGGGATTTGAATAAGAATTTCGAAGTAAAAAAGTGGGAGGGATATTTTCGTGAACAAGATGGAATAGAAAACAAGATTGTGAAAAGGGGAGGGAGGGAGGGAGGGAGAGAGAGCGAGAGAGAGAGAAAGAGAGAGAGAGAGAGAGAGAGAGAGAGAGAGAGAGTGAGAGAGTGAAATAGATGTGGGTTAGGTTGAGTTAGAGTAAGTTAGTTTTTAAGTTAGTATAAGAGGTATATGTAAAATGAAGTGTAATTCTAAGAGAAAAAACAAATATATACATATATACATACATACATATAAACAAATAGAATAAATTGCTTTGTCATTATCATTTCCTACCTTAGTCAATAAATACTACTGTATAATTTCATTTCCATTCGATCCCTTTTTGTTAAATATTAATTATAAACAAATAGAGATAAATCGCTTTTTCAATATCATTTCCCATCATAGTTAACGAATATCAGCGCATAATTTCGTTCATCTAATTTCCTTTTGTTAAATATTAAATTATAAACAAATAACAATCGATATCGAATAAATTGCTTTGTCATTATTGTTTCCTAGTTTAGTTAACAAATATTAGTGTATAATTTCATTTCTGTACAATCTCGTTTTGTTAAATTTTAAGTTATAAACAAATGGAGATCGAGATCGAATAAAGCGCTTTTTCATTATAATTTCCTAGTTTAGTTAGCAATTACCAATGTGTTTCATCATTACTAACTTTACCGATCCTGGTTTAAAAAAACCGACCGAGACACTAACATATAATAGTACAGATCGCAGTGCTCGCTGATCATGTATATCACTAGCGCTCCTTGTATAAAAAAGAAGGGCACTAAAAGAATGTGTGGAAGCCCGTCAACGACAACAACGTATCTTAATCTGAAAAGTTACAGATCCGAACTTTGCGTTGCAATATCTCCGTTTGTAGGGTACATACAGAAAAAATAAAAGTACGTATAATACAATCGGAGTATAAGCTGTCGATTAAGTATACTTAAAACTTAATCCAGGCAGCCGTTATCCAATTACCTCGATTTGACGTAACTCGCCTGTTCGCGTAAAGAAGTCAGTGTCTCGCGCCATGCTTAGCACCGAGCCACTGTGTCTTTAGATATATTGATGATGCCCCTTCTTTTATATTTATCTTGTATCAACCAACGTATCTCACTTATTATACAATATAAAATGTGTTATTGATGTTTCTTGCGAGCTACGATTATTAATATGTACCTAATAAGATTTTTTCAATCTGTAATTAATTTGGAATTGTACTTCACACACACACACACACACACATACACACACACACACACACACACACACACGCACAGTCATATCATTATTTAATTCCATGTTTTAAGACGAATTTCTTTCGTGTTTGGGGTGAGTCATCGGATCTTTAATTTGGTTTTATTTGATTTTTATTAAATATTTTATATTATGTTCGCTTAATATTTTAATAGATTATACAATATCCAATACGTAAGTCTGATGGTGATTTCTCCTTAAATGTAATGAAGTAAATTTTAATTTTTGTGTTGCTGAAGAGGACTCCAAAGTGAGCCGAAACGTACAATAATTTTTAAATAAAGGTTTAAGATTAAATTTTGCGTACTATCACACACATGCTGATTCACGTTCGCTTTGTGTTCTTTGGATTCCTTTTTGATTTAAAATATTTTATACTTTATTTTTACACATACTGATATAAAATATTAAATATCTCATAAACTATTAATTTTTTTACTATTGTACTTTAATATTTTTATATGCAGAATAATTAGAGGAATATATTGTATAAAAAACTTATGTAATTCCATTTATAATAACGAAATTGTCCTTGAAATTTTCGAATCACCTCTATTTGGACCAAAATTATTGTCATGTAATAGCCTCTTTCGTGCCGAGCAATTTTGGTTCTAATACAAATTTTTCTTTAAACCTTATGAATTCGAAAATGTTTTAGGTAGTAATAGTTATCAGGATACACCCTATATATATATATATATAGTGTATATACAGAGTGCGATGCTAGAATCCAGACACAAACATGTTTCTTTGAAAAAGCCGTTTATTTTAATTAATATAAAATATACAAAAATGTATTTTTATACGTTTGTTGAGAAGTCTTTTCGGAGCCCTCCTAATCAATATAATCTTCCTGCGCCACTATTACCTTTTCGATTCGTCTCTGAAATGCGTGCGCGCGGCCTTTAATTGTGCGCAGTCCATGGCAAATGCTGTCTCAATAGCGTACCGGAAAGAAGCCACATTGAGTTATCTCGTAGCATTGGTAATCTTTCAACCCCATACATAATAATCTAAAGGGTTCAAATCAAGGCTATTAGAAGACCAGAAATCTTTAGATTAAAAAAAATCTCGACATGATTCAGGAAATAATTTTGCAACAAATGACTGGTGCGAGTGGGTGCGCTATCTTATTAGAAGATGTATGGCTTTCCTGAAGCCATCGTATACTGTCGAGTATCCGAAGAAACTGATTATTTCAGGTGTCCGTCCGGCGCGAAGGCTTTCCATGATCGTTACTCTTCGATTACATTCTGCACTATTCTTTACTTGTCCCGCCATTTTTTGGTTATTAATATCTTACCCACATATGTGGTCAATATTAGCGACATGTAGCGCTTTCGGCGGAAACGCATCAGTGCGACCAGTTAAATATACTATCATAGGTCTGTTCTTTTTGGCTGAACTTTTGCACTGGTTCACCTTTCTTCCTTTTCTCTCCAGAGAAAAGAAGAGGAAGAAAGATGAACCAGTTTGGTGCAAAAGTTCAGTCAAAAAGAACAGGCCTTATGATAGTGTATTTCATTGGCCGCACTGGTGCGCATTGAGTGCGCATTAAACGAGAGCAGCGTGTTTCGGTGCGCACGAAAACGATGCACGCTGTTTCATTGAGAAGCCTAATGCCAAGTTTTTGTATTTTAGTGTAAAAATTCGGCACGAACTCCTCGGCCAGAAACGATACCAGTTTAGTTCAATATGGCTACGTGGGATGTACGATTAGCATTTAAACTGCTAGATTTACTTTCTTTATCATCTAGCAGAAATGAAGAAGAATTATTCCTAAAAGATAATCCATGAAAAATTCCGAAGACCAAATTTTATTAAAGTAGAGCATAACCTTGTGGATAAGATTAGTAAATATACATAATTAATACGGATAAGATAGTAAATACACATAATTTTCTATATTCCTGAATATTAAGTAAAATAAGTAAAAATTTCTCAGTAAAAATTTTTCACATATGTATGAACATACATAAATATATATAAACATATTTAATTATATATGAATATACACGCGTATACATTCGTATGTCATTCTTTCTTGTAAAATTATTAGTATAAGAAAAATATAAACAATGAGAAAACGATAATTAAAAAGATCATTTTCGTAATATTCTTTTAATTATTTCTTACGTTTTTTTATTATCATTATTATTTTTATCATACTAAACAATAATTTTACAAAAGAAAGAAAGATATATGGACGTATATAAACATATGAAATATGCGTATGTATTATATATTATATGCGTATTATATACGTATTAGATAATTATATACGTTTATATATGTATATTTATATAATCATGCATGAAAAATTTTTTCCAGGATATATCGTGTAATAGTACTACCAGTAGTTATGTTATTATTGTAGTTAGAAAGTCATTTTCGCGTTTCCAGAATAATAGCTTATAAAATAATAGACATGTATGCAGCCTTCTGACATATAAATCCTTTCATAACAAATTACGCAATATTTTATGTCATCAAATGTAGCGACAAATGTGCACTGTAAAACCGCATTAAGATCGACACACATTTAGCTGGGAGTGCAAAAAACTCGCACTTTTGGCAACCTCGTGTAGTGCTGCTGCCACTGAAGGAGTTTTTAGTGCGCTCAGTGAAAAATGCTATAAAATAACGAGAATATCAAATTGTATTTTGTTCAGATTCTGTCGCCGCATCTGTATATATCGTCTATTTTATTTTAATTGCCCCAGGCAAATATCTTGAAAAATATGGAAGATAAGAAAAAATGTTTCAGATAAAAGTTGTATGGTTTTGAGGGAAACATAAACGGTGCGATTATTTTGAATAATTGTATGAAGGTCACATAAAGATCATTTTCAATTTCTTAAATGTAACACCCTATTTTTCTTTTTTTATAGCTTATCGCAAGAGATTTTCAAAACACTATAATTAAATATTTTTTCGTGACGTACTTTTCGAGTTATGAAGCTTGAAAGTCACAGTATATGTCGGCATTAGCATTACCCAAGATGTCCAATCGACGATTAAAACTTAAATGTTGTTTAGAGTTATGTCTTAGATAATATTTGTCAAGATCAAGACCATTGGAGATTATTCCTTTTATTTTCATTTTTGCACTAAAAATTTATTTTTATGTTAAAATGAAAATTAAAAGTATAATCTCCAATGACTTTAATCTTAACAAATGTTATTCAGGATATGATCCTGAACATTCAAGAAATTTTAATCAGTCGGACATCTTGGGTAATGCTAATGCCGGCACATACTGTGACTTTCAAGCCTCATAACTCGAAAAGTACGTCATAAAAAAATATTTAATTATAGCGTTTTGAAAAGCTCTTAAAATAAGCTATAAGAAAATAAAATAAAAAACGAAGCGTTCTATTTAAGAAGTTAAAAATGACCTTTATACAATTATTTATGGTCAAATTAATGGCACCGTCTTATGTCCCCCTCGAAATCATACAACTTATGTCTGAAACATTTTTTCATATTTTTCAAGATATTTGCCTGGGGCGATTAAAATGAAACACACGGCATAAACGTTCTTTTTATGATAAATTAATTATTTCATGTTTGAGAAGAGTTTTTTTTCTTAACAAAAGTTAGAAATTATATCTATCAGAAGAATTTAATGTCGAAATAAAATATTTTATTTTTAGCAAATGCATCTTGTTATTGCAATAATAACTATCTGATGACAGAATAGGAATAAATGTTATTTATCCAAAAAAAAAGTTTCATACATGATTACATATAACTATATAAATTACATATAACAATATAAAATTATATTCTTGAGGCTTCCACGGGTGCTTTCTATATAAGAATTATGCGTTTCGCGGGTTTCCTCCGTGTCCAGATCCATTCCTGGAATGCCAACGTTTCGTGAACCTTGCAGTTCATTTCATCAGGGCGAGGAGCAGTCTAATACTGAGCTGTTTCTCCGGGCCGTTCTGTTTATATTACGTTACTTGTTGGAGTGGTGGGGGGAAAGAAGAGAATTGTGGGTGGGGGGGGGGAGGTGGGGGAAATTGGTCGGTCTTCAATAACCGAGAGAACCGAGTTCGTATTACATACAAACAAATCATGAAGACCCACATTTCTCTAAAAGACAGAAATACATAAATTTTGTCCTTCACAAAAATCCATAATCTTCTTTATTTAAAGTCAAAAACCTATTCAACAAAAACACTATTACTCTTTAGACCTGTCTCAAGACACTATATCTGCCCTTGCCAAAGGTTCTAACCTCGCAGTGGCACCTAGAAAGATTCCAAAGGAAGAGATTATCAGTCAAATAGAGTCTACCCATCAGAACAAGCAGATAATATCCAGGTAATCTGTATATCCTTTCCAATATCAAACTCCCTCCACCAAACATCACTAGATAAGAGCGATTAGCCCTCAAGATCTGAACAATGACACAGACATCATGCTTCCAACCAATAAAAGCAACATGAAAGTAGTCATGAACACATCAGACTATAAGAAAAAAATGAAGAACCTTCTCTCAGGCAAAGCATACAAAAAGCTTAACAAACATCCAACTAATACAATCGCACAAAACACCAAGATCCTAGTGGAAAAAAAGCAACATTCCTAGTAAAACCAAATCAACATTAAAACCTACAAATCCTCTTTCACCAAGATTATATAGACTACCAAAAGTACACAAATCAAACATCCCCCTCAGACCAATTGTCAGCGCCATATACTCCCCGACATATAATTTATCCCGCTTCCTAGCACAAATACTACAACCCCTCACTGGAAAATTCGAATCACACATAACCAATTCAACGGACTTTATACAAAAGATGCAAAAAGTCCGACTACGTCACACAGATCTGTTTGTCAGTTTCGACGTAGAATCGCTTTTCACACAAGCACCAATAAAAAATACATTAAACATAATAAAAGCCTTACATGAAATCCCCTCCGATCTCATTCCATTAATAGAGCACCACTTACTTCTTCTATAACAACCAATTTTATGAACAAACTTTAAGATCGGCAATGGGCTCTCCTATTTTTCCTGTAATCGTCAATCTTCATGGAGTATTTTGAGAAAGAGGCCATAAAAGAAACATCCAAAAAACCAGAAATTTGATTCCGTTATGTAGACGACACATTCGTAATATGAAGACACGGCAGAGTCGAATTCCGTAAATTCCTTATTTTCTTCAACAATCAACATCCAAATATCCACTTCACTATAGATACAAAGGAAAACGGAAAACTTCCTTTCCTAGATGTTCTTGTCTCTAAGAAAGCTGACGATACTTTAGGCCATCAAGTGTACAGAAAACCAAACACACACAGATAGATACTTACATGTCGAGTTGCACCACCACCCAGCACAAAAACGGTCTGCAATCAACTCACTTGTACATAGAGCTTTCATCATCTCTGACAAAGAACATCTACGGACAGAACACAACCACTTAAAACTAATCTTACAGAAAAATGGACATGACAAAAAAGACATAATTAAAACAAATAAACATGCAAGCAAGACAACGGTCTCTGACACACAACCAGACGAAAAGATTCATTCTCTCATATATCGAAAGAACAACAAATCGCATATTAAACAAACACAATATCCGAACTAAGCTTTAAACCAAAAAGATAAGATAAATCTTAAGAAATCCTAAAGATCAAAGATCTTCACTCAGCACCGTAGGAGTATACAAAATACCTTGTTCCTGCGGACAAGTATACATTAGAAAAATCAGGAGAATGGTCAACCTAAAAGAATACCAATGTGATGTCAGCTAAAACACGTCACGCAGTCAGCATTATCAGAACACAATATTAAATACTGTTTGACAAAACGATCCCAATAGCCAACATTACATCATACTTTTCAAGAAAATAGACAAGTCATAGAGATACAAAAACACTCTAACAATCTAAATAGAGATAATGGCTACAACATAAATAAAATATGGAAAACCATTTACCCGGTTATTGAAGACCAACCAATTTCCCCCACCTCTTCGTCCCCCATCCACAATTCTCTTCTTTCTCCCCCACCACTCCAACAAGCAGCGTAATATAAACGAAACGGACCGGAGCTCAGTATCGGGCTGCTCCTCGCCCTCATGAATTGGACTGCAAGATTCACGAAACGTTGGCATTCCAAGAATGGATCTGGATAACCCGCGAAAACACATATATAATTATTATATATATCAAATTGACATATTTTATATATAATTATATACAGGGTGTGCCAAAAGTCAGGATACACCCAAATATCTCATAAACGATGCATTTTAGAAAAAAATATTTCTTACAAAAGTTGTAAGGTTTAAAAAGATGCATTCCACGATAGTGGTTATTTGACCTAGGATAGCATTGTCAAGGTCAAGATCAACATTAATTTTTTTAATGGAAATTCTCCTTTTTCATTACATATTCTTATAGCTTACTTCAAAAGTTTTCCAAAACATTGTAATTAAATTCATTTTCATTAAGTACTTTGCGAGTTATAAAGCTTGAAAATTACAATATTGCCGACATTAGTATTACGCAAGGTGTTCAACCAACAGCTAAAAAATCTCTTGAATGTTGTTCAGAATTGTTGGTCAGAGAATGTTGTTGCACTGAAAATTTATTTTTATATAAAAATGAAAATAAGAGAAACAATCTTCAATGATCTTAGCAAATGTTAAGATCTTAACAAATGTTAAAATTTACTATTTATTAATTTTAACAAATGTTATTCAGGACATGATCTACAGTTTTTGTACATACATGAAAACATTTTTCTCAAAAATGCTTTGTTATTTGAAATATTCGGCTGTGTCCAGACTTTTAATTTATCCTGTATAGTTTCGCAATATCTACGCGAAAAAGAACGTTTTGTAACTCTATAAATAATACAAATCGAGTGTGTAATATAATACGTATAAACGTCAAATGCATTATATTTCAGAGTTCTGAAACTACGACTTGGAAATGATGTCGAACAATTTATAACACATCTTTTAATTGTAGGTATAATTTTTGTTGTATGTTTATTTCTAGCCAATCATGCTGGACAAAAAATTATGGATCGCAATTGACTATGTATTCTCCACAGCGTAAGAGATAATATATGCTATAAAAATCAACTTTTTATTATTTAGTAAGTTAGGTGCATTTTTTAAATATAATTTTGAATACATAGATATAACCGATAGAATCATTGCACAAGTGCAAAAACTGATATTGTTTCTCTTGCAAAGAGGTAACAAAACTGTTAGTCTTAATTTAGGCGGAATATTTATATTATCTTTATTTTTTGCTACGGTAAAAATCATTGTTTTATATTACTTATAACATATACTTATTTGACTCAAAATATATTTCATTCTAGCTAACAAAGTCATCGATTTCCTATTTCAGTGTTGTGCATTTTATGCAACAATGATGTATGAAAATTTATCATTCGAAAATCATTTTTATTGTAACAGATATATTTAAAAATAAATTTATTCTCTCTTTTATGTTATTTTTTTGGATAATATTAGATACCAAGGATATATGTTTCTTTTAAAGTGCGTGTAATGTGCATTATCCATGACGTAAGTACTTAGAGAAGTAATTGTTTTGATTATGATCGACAATTGTAGTAAAACAATTTTCACTTTTAAATAACGTTACTTTGAATAAAAAAAAACTTTAAACATTAAGGATGGAGACTCGTATAACCGATACAAAAAAATCAAACATTTTGTTTACTTTAATCAATAGTAGTGCATATAAAAAATAGTACATAAAAATATATTTCCAAAGTTACAGAATAAAATACAAAAAATATATTTCCAAAGTTACAGAATAAAATACAAAGTTTTAAGGAATTTTTCAATCTTTTTTTATGCGCAGGAATACGAAACTCTTCACTTGATTCTATGGATTTTTTTCTATAGTTGAACTGGTGTATATTTTTGGAACTTAAAGTAAAATAGATATATGTTTGGCATTTGTCAAAAGCGAGAAAGAAAATTCTAATGCAATCTAAAGGAATAAAAAAACAGACCTTATGATAATATAATATTTACTTTTCAAAAACTTTAAACGCGTTTTTCTTAAAATGACTTCTTTAAAACTAACAGAAAAGATTATTCAGAAACTATTTGATCAATCAAATTGTATCAGTGCAATACATGAAGTTTATTCATTCATTCAACGATGAACTTATAAGATTATTACATTAATTTGAACAATTTTTTATTGCAAAAATAAAATTTTTGAATCGAAATCGTAATTTTTTGATCAAATGCTGCCATTTTATCAAGTGCATTTTTGTTATTGGTTTATCAACAAAAAAATTTAATAATGAAATGAGAATTATTTTATATTTTTGCTACAGACAAGTACAAAAAGCGCTCCTGCCAATTCATAACTCCGAAAAAGCCGCGTCAACATTTACTTAAGGATCCTATAAAATCACTCATTTCTTAATAAAAAAATTTTTTATATATTTGAAAATATATAATAAAATACAAAAAATCTTTAAAAAGATCCGTTGCATTATTAAAAAGAAATTCCACGATATTACATTTCCATTCTTTACACGAGACTCCTCTCTTAAAACGAATAGAATGTTATTCACGTAGGAACTTACGAAATAATACGTACCGTTCCTATTATGTGTCTACACTGATCTTACTACGTGTCCATTGCTCTGTTTAGAAAGTTGAATCATAAAATTTATGGCTATTTAAATAATCGATGTTTGCACTTTTTGTTGAAAATGCATTTTATTAAAAAAACATGCGATACTATAAGAGGTATACATGGTGAAAACTAATGCATATAATAAAAATACTAATTTTTAAGTCAAATTACATTTTTGCAAGTGTAAAGTATTCTAAGATCTGTATCTTGCTTAATACCTTTTTGACAATAATTCTAGATGATTTTACTAATACATAAGACCAAAATAGATGATTTTACTATTGCATAAGACCAAAGAATCGACGTACTTGTGAAAAAGAAAAGTATTGCGCGACTGTATTCGATGCAGTGAAGTGTACATGAACATAGCATGATAAGAAATGACAACTGCGTCTGCGCGCATTTCGAGTAAGAAGTTTCGAGCGCATTATTTTCTGTGGGAAGTAAACATCGGTTAAATTTCCAGTGTTAAATCGATTGATGGCATAACCACCTTGCTCCGTGCGAGTAAGAACATTATTCATTATCAAAAGCATTATTATGTTACGAGTGATTCTCTCTCGTGTACCATTAAGGTAATAAATAATTTAATATATATTAAATAATTTTAAGAATTAATTGTAGAGAGGGGGAGATTCTAAATTATTGCACTGACATTGCGAAAATGAGGGATATAAGAATCGTCTTCGACTTCTACATATGTTAGTCAAGTGCATATGGTTGCTTGCACAGTAATGATTTGCATCGTGAATCGCCATTTTAATTACCATCGAATTCTTCTTCTCATGACTGGCTTATGGCCCTATCAACGATCCAAACTTGTTCAATTTCAATCAATTTTATTTTCAGGCATTTTGATAAGTTTTGTTTTATCCCAGGTATATTTAAATCACTTTTTTAAGATATAGTGTTATATCACTTTTTTATGATATAATGTTATATTAAAAATTTTAATTATGTTAAAAATTTTTAAAATTAGCCAACTTATTTCTAAATAAATCTTATTAAAGGGATGCTGGAGTGTCCAAATTGCAGATCGATATAAATCTCTAAATTTATTGTGAACAGAATAAAAAATCCTTTTACAGGATTAAAGTAGACGCAAAATTTTTTTTTTTTTTTTTTGGTGATGCTGCAACAGACTTTATAATAAAATTGGAAAAAATGTTAAAAACTTACATTTTTCAACTCATAGAATCACTTGACATAGATATTTCCTTAATACAAAAGTTTTATAGCTCGTATGGACCAAACGATAGCGCAGCACTAAGCGCACAAACAATACTGAGAATAAAACTAAGATTATAAGTTTAAAAAGAAAGATTTATATCGACTTGCGTGTATACAAACGCTGAGAAGACTTGGAATGGTAAATAAAGCAATAATTGTGTCTAGTAGTAGGTGTTCGATCTTCTAAGAGATGGCGGTGCAATATGTTAGATAAGGACAGATGAATGCGTTTGAGCAAGATACAACGATATATAATAAGTATAAAAAATGAATGAAGGATGTCACTATTATTCAATTTGGAATTTAAAAAAGCCTGTACTATTGACCTCAATCAAATTCGGCCGTCGATCCAGCATCTCCTTAAACAAAATTGTGTAGTATAGTTCAATAGAATGACATTTAATAAAATAAATAACAGCTTTTTGAGCTCGGCTTGTACTTGTGTACTGTGATTATACAATATATTATTATAATAAGGTAAGAGGAGGGAATATGTCACATTGCCACACTTAAGCGAAATTAGATTTTTGAGTAATTATTTACAATTTAAAGTAATTTTACATGCATACTCATCTTTTTCTTCCATCCTTTATCTATTATTTTTATATAATTGGAATCGAATATTTTCATTTTTTATTTTTAAAAATAAAGAAATATGAAAGAAGAATAGATAATATGCCACCATGCGGGAAATATGCCATATACAAAAAAATGCTAATTATAACATTTATTGTGTTTTTTTAATTATATTATAAGAACACATTATTAATCATTTTTATGAAAATTAACATTTGTAACATAATATAAACAATATAAGAATATAAGTAATAACTTTAATAAATTGTAGAAAAATAGGCTCGTGTAAATGCAACGCAATAAATTAAAATGTCAAAGCTTTTTCAAAAAACGAGCAAATATAGTTGACTACTATATTTGCTCATTTTTTAAAAAAGCCTTGATATTTTAATTTATTCGATAAATTAAATATAACATGTAAAATAAACTTCAAGACACGTTTTTACAAGACAACATAAATATATCTTTTGACAAACAATCCTCGTGAATCCATCTACTACAACAATTAGATAGATAACAATAATATTCTTGAGACTTCCACGGGTGCTTACTATATAATTTATTATGCGTTTCGCGGGTTTCCTCCTTGTCCAGATCCATTCTTGGAATGCCAACGTTTCGTGAACATTGCAGTCCATTTCATCAGGGCGAGGAGCAGCCTGATACAGTATCCGAGAATACAGTTTTTCAATCCATTTTAATGGATTGAATTTTTTTGATTACGGGGAATTTAGACTACTTGGAACGCTATGTAAATATAAATAAAGTAAAACAACTATTTATGTTTAACAATTATTTATTTATATGTTTCATACTTGCATGTTACATACTTTTACTTCTAAAAACAGTTTAAAATGTAATTGAATAACATTATTGTTATCTATATAAAGATTATGCGTTTCGTGAGTTTCCTCCGTGATCCATTCTTGGAATGCCAACGTTTCGTGAACCTTGCAGTCCACTTCATCAGGGCGAGGAACAGCCTGATACAGTATCGGAAGCCTCTGATAGATATTATAATTTTATATGACAATTAACGACGAACAGTAAGATAGGTTATTATATTTATTCAGTGAGAAGGACTATACTATATTAAGGACATTTAGTATTAACATTTGGTATTAATAGTACATAGTCACGGCACAAATACAAGCCGAGCTTGAAAAACTCATATATATATATGTGGGAAATTATAAATTGGACAGGAAGGGGTTCAATAAGAACTCTCNTCTTCGTGCTTCCTCTCGTAACGGCTTTGTCTCGCAGCGACTTCGTCTTCTTTTTCTTCACTCACTCCACGTGCACGTTTCGTTTATCGCTATCGACACTTTTCTCTCTGCCCAAATCCCGGCTGAGCCCCCAAAAGTATGTGGGAAATTATAAATTGGACAGGAAGGGGTTCAATAAGAACTCTCGAGTGTGATAACAAAATGAAAAGAAACGTGTATTAAGTGGAAAGTAAAAAAAATGATCCTTACAGCTTGACGGCACACAGACTACTACTTTCTCACTCCTCTCCAAGCGCATCAACGCGCGCACACCCATTCGCTCGCGCCGCCACACGCACAGCCCCTCCCTTGCGGACTCGCCCATCGCCGCCGGAAAAGTAAAACACACTTTTGCATTAATGTACTGGTGGACTCCCACATATATATATATATATGTGTGTGTGTGTGTATTTATTATGTAGTTATTAAAATTTAATGTAATCATTATACTTGTATCTTATTGTACTCCCATGTGTACTGATATACTAAGTAAGTTTTAAAAATAGTTTCAGCATTGCATTATTCTATAATATTTCATGAATTCTATCGCATATTTTCAATTGTGTATAAAACATCTTAATAATACATTCTGATTTTTAGCGTAAAAAAGTTTTTTTTTAGAATTTTTTGAGGGCAAAGGAATAAAATTTTTATAACTAATCTTTTTTTTAAATATTTATTCATTTTTGCAGAATGTAAGAAATATTTTTTTAAGTTATTTTAATTAATGACCTTGCCAAATCGCTGAAAAGAGGTCTACATGGAAAAGATATTTCGCTGCATATTTTAAGTCCACCAGATCATCTGACAACATTTAAGAGGGTATTCTAGATTCTAGTCTAAAAGCCGAATTTTTATGCTATTTTTGCGAATTTTTTAAAAATGTAATATAAAGATTTTGAGACGGGGTTTTTTCTTACATATTTATACATGTTTGAAGAATGTTTCAGAATTTTTTTATTAAAAAGTTTAATTATTTTACAGAATTTTTTAATTAAAATTTTAATTTAAGTTATCAGTATGTATAAAACATTAAACAAAATGATAAAAAGAAATATGTCTGTGGCTGTCACAATTCCAGCTCTTCTGCTCATCTGAAACAAAAAACCCAAAAATTCTTAATTAGTATGAGTTTGGCCATAGCAGGTATCAGAACAAAAAAAAAAAAATTAAAAATTTTAAAAATGATGTTATGTCGAAAATTAAGTTTCGATTTTTGCCATTTTTTTTTTATCAAAATAGTTGTAAAAATTACAAAGAAATATATTTCGACTTGATCGTAGTAGGAACTATAGCTATATGCTGAAGATGTGTGCACACTCGATTGATCAACTGGTTTTCGAGATATCATGGCAGTCATCAATGAAAAACATGGTTTCAATAAAAAAGTTTAAAGTTTTTTGTACTGATTATATAGAAATAATTTTACTTAATTGATTAATCAACTATACCGAGGCCATAGAGAAAATCTTTCTTTTCCTCGTAAAAATGTTACAGAAGTTCTCTTTCTTTCCTACGATTTGCTTTCTCTTCTGTAGCGAAGTCAGTAGAATATCGAGTGACACAAACTTCCTCCCTGAATTTTCACTTGCTGACCAATAGCCATTCCCATAACACTTATAACTTTTAAAATTGATATAATACGAGGGGTGTTCAAAAAGTAAGTTTCCCTGCTCCGGGAAAAAAGCAAAACACAATTTTTAGGTTAAAGTAACATATGTATTTATTGTTTGACTTATAAACTATTTTTCTACATAGTCCCCTTGGACTTGAATACATTTTTTATATCTGTTCTGAAGCTTTGACAAACCTAGTTTATAAAAATCCGTGCCCTGTTTTTTAAAGAATAATTTAACAAAGTCTTTCACTTCATCATTTGAATTCAAGTGATGGCCACCCAAACTTTCCTTTAACTTAGGAAAAAGATAAAAGTCACTTGGTTAAAGGAAAGTTTGGGTGGCCATCACTTCAATTCAAATGATGAAGTGAAAGACTTTGTTAAATTATTCTTTAAAAAACAGGGCACGGATTTTTATAAACTAGGTTTGTCAAAGCTTCAGAACAGATATAAAAAATATATTCAAGTCCAAGGGGACTATGTAGAAAAATAGTTTATAAGTCAAACAATAAATACATATGTTACTTTAACCTAAAAATTGTGTTTTGCTTTTTTCCCGGAGCAGGGAAACTTACTTTTTGAACACCCCTCGTATATACGAACTCGATCGAATTTTTCATCTTTTTTATTTATTTTTAATATTTTGCGTGTAAATAAACAATTTGCGTCCACTCGCCTCAATATTCAAAGCCACACTAAGCCGAGAAAATAAATGCTTCTTCACAGGAAAGTCAAACTTGATCGTTAGATAAACCCTTTAAAAAGACTCCACTCCAAAAATACATGGCCTCTCTTTTAAGAATAACAATTTTCCTTAGCTGAAATAAAAATGCCGATTAACAATGCATTATTGTGCACCACGCGGCCCGAAAACGAGCCAGAAACCGCTTCCTATCAAATGCTGTAACCATCGAGCTAATTCCTTTTGCAGACATTCTCTATGCCAAATACTTGCGAAATATGTAAAAAAGAAAATTGATTTTTTGTCCCGCTAGAATATCCCTTTAAATATCGCTTAATTTGTTTGTATCGCGAAAAAATAGATTCGTAGAAGTAATTTATCTTGAAAATTAGCAAAATGGCAGCTGTTTTTAAAAAAAGTCGATTTTATATCTAAAATTTGACAATAGTATTCTTTTTTACGCTAAAAGAACTGTCACAAATATCGAAATTGTTCTAGTCTATTCCATAAATGAAAAGTTATTTTTGTAAGAAATAAAGTATTCATAAATCTGTATAGTGTGTCTTTAATCGTGTCCGCCAATTAAAAAAAATGTAGTTTTGAGAAAAACACGTCTAAAATTTTAAGTTTATTTTTATAGTGACTTCTGCTAAAATTTTGGTAATACTGGGGTGACTAAATTATCGGCATTACAGTCGTACAAAAATCTCCGAATTGACTGAACGGAATCAAAAATCTTTTTACAGAATTAAAATAGACGCAAAATTATAGGAAGTGCAGTAGACGTTGTATTCAAATCGAAAAAAGATTAAAAACTTACTTAACTTTTTTAGATTTTAGTATAACATCCATTGTACCATCTCTTCATTTTGCGTTTATTTTAATCCAGTAAATTTATGATTCCGTTCAGTCACTTCAAAGATTTTTATACAATTGTCGATAAGTTGGTTACTCCAGCATCCCTTTAATAGTAGTAGTTCGAATTAATCATTTATATATTCTGCATATCTAAAACTATCAAATGCAAAACAATTATTTCAATTTTTTAATTTTACCTACTAGCATGTACTCTTAAAACTAAACGTATAAAAATTTGGCGCGCCTGGAATGTATTAAAATTACTTTGCACAATCTAACAATATGACAGAAACGGATATAGTAAGATTATAAATTGTTCACTAAATTTTAATATTTTCCAGTTACATTTTTGTTATTTATTTATTTACATTTATTAATTTATTACGTCCAAACCCTTGGAAATTTGGTCAAGGAGATAATAAGGGAGAATGGAGAGGATATGGAAAGACGGTTAGACTCAATCTCAGAGGTATACGCGCGGAGGCGAACACCTGTGAGTCGTATGCACCTTTTCAGTCCCGAAATATAGGCCAACGTCCGAAGGGATGCTATGACATCTGTTCCACTGGACAGTGCGAACGTCGGTCCTACTTTTTGACTTAATCCTTTTGACCCGGGACTGGACCTCGTGCGACCTCAGATATTAGAGGGAAGAATACGAGAGGTGGTTTTAATAAAAGATAGGGAAATGCATTAAGTTACGTTTATTAACAATGAATAGAAGAAATAATTAAAAAAATGTTATACATAATAAACTTCTCCCATCCCTTTCTTTTTTTTTACACAAAAATATAAATTACACCTTATGGATGTATGCGTGCGTGCGTGCGTGCGTGCGTGCGTGCGTGCGTGCGTGCGTGCGTGCGTGCGTGCGTGCGTGCGTGCGTGCGTGCGTGCGTGCGTGTGTGTGTGTGTGTGTGTGTGTGTGTGTGTGTGCGCGCGCGCGCGCGCGTGTGTGTGTGTGTGTGTGTGTGTGCGTGCGCGTGTGTGTGTGTGTGTGTGGAGAGGAAAGGTTAACGAGTATGGGAGGCGAGGAAAGTGTTACAAGAGCACATTGGGATGAGGTGCTTGTAAAGCACGATGTAAGGGGTAGGGTTTCCTGGAAACGGTGACTATTTTATCCCCTTCGTTGGAAGGGGACGAATATAGCCTGAATAACCGATCGGCTCGGGATTCAGTTGGAACAGGAGGGATGGGAGTTGATCCAAGGGAGGAGGGAGAGGAAATTCTTCTTCGAGAGAAGGAGGAGGAGGGAATCGTTCCTCGAGAGGAGGAGGGGAATAATTCAGGATTTCCCGAATAGCAAGATCGATGACAGGAGGAGAGGTGAGATCTAAGGATTGTGTCGGCTCTAATGTTGGCGAGTAGGAGACTTCGCCAAATTGATCGTCAGTCGATTGTGCGATTGTGGGTGGCCCAAGGGGACGGTTCCGCCTACTCCTCCGGACATAGGGAGTTTGTCCGCGTTTTTTAATGGTATTAGCACTACAAACCGAAGGGTTAAAATGATATGTGTGTATGTTTCGTCGGAAATGCGCATAAATGTATATAGGTGTGTTTCCATGCGGGCAGACGGGGAATGGACTGGAAGGAATGACGACTTACTGTTAGCTGGCTGTCCCAGATATCGAGTAGGTTCCGGTAGGTGACCAAGGAGATCCGTCGTCTGCGGAGAGCGTCAGAAGGACAGTTGCAGTGGCGTATGGCTGGTAATTCTAGTTATCCACAATTTTCGAACTTGTATGGCACCGCAAACTGGGGTGGTTATCGCGAGTTCGAATAATTTCCGCACTATCCGCAATAGTTAACTCGTGCACTGCACTGTCGTGAACCGGGTGGTTTAGAATTCCGTACTGACGCCATGCGCTTCCGCGGGACCTCTATTTATTTCCCGAAAAAAGGGCGTTATGCCCTTTGTTTAGGATGCAAAAGTTAGTTGCAATGTCATGCGAGATTTACGGTTTTTATAGCGTCCTATCGTTGTTGATCTAAAGTACATCGTTAGAGCAGTTTCGAGAAGAAAAGAAGTGATTTACGTTTTTCCTTAAAGAGCCAAGATTACTCCAGACGGGTGACGAATTCTGTTATTCTCGCGGAAAATATAACTAAGTAAACAGATGGTTACCGTGCACAACTAGGTTTGCGTGCAAGGCTACCATTGTCAGTCGCGAGTCTGATCTTAGATAATGCTACCGTGGGAAGTTATCCCATGCGTTTTATGATTTTTTTAAACGCGACGTGGCGCCTGTTTTCCTAAGATAAAATTGTTGGTCAATCGCACGACAAAGCTTAGATTTTTACTATTGCGTGACTTCGGTGCATTTATAATGTCTTTTGCAATCTTGTCTCTTTTCGGATCTGCATTAAGGTTGTTATTCCTTCCTGGTGGTTGATTGGCATTTACGAGTTCTCGCGGAAGTTCTCTGTCCGGTCCCTCTTTTTAATTCTGTCAGACCATTATCAGAAGGCTCCGCTTGAGTCTTGCAGACGCCAATCATAATCGCGACGTAAAGCCGAAGGAAAGAATCGTGGCGTCTGTAGGACGTAACAAATTTATTTGATAAATTTAAACATTTTTCTCTACACAAATTGGTCGAATTACTACTCTTAATACTCTAAATTACTAGTTCAATAGTGACAATTTCTTTTAAATATTAGCATGTTTTATAATAAGCATTAAGATAGTTTAAAAATTTATAAACATTTTTAAAAAATTTAAAAACATTTAGAAAGTGACACATTAATAGAATGAAGTAGAGTTATAATTATATACAATGTATAATATATACAAGTTGTTTTTTTAAAAGTCCTTCAAAATTTTTTGTGTTTTTCTGATTAAAAAACGCGAAAGACGTATTTTTTATAAAGACAAAATTTTAAAAAGTATAAAAAAAGTAAAACAAAATTGTTACTACTAAAATTTGAACTAGCGATGTAGAGTTTTAAGACTGTCCGATTAGTTTCATTGCTTAATATTTCTTAAGTTTTAAACTATTGAGTGTTTGAGTAAACGACAAAATACGTGTCGATTTTTTTTTCGAAGCTCAACCTACTGACAAAAATTCAAAGCAATCGAGGAAAAACACCTCGCATTGTTATCTTATGAAAGACAAATGAACTGAAGTGTAATAAATAATTGTTTAAACAGTATTAATATAACATTTATATACGGAATATGTATTAAAAATAAAATACAATAATAATAATATATAATAAATTTTTATGAAGAATTACGAGTTAATGAAGAAACAACTTATGTTAAATTAAAATATATATGTATAATTAAATACTGATATCGTAAAATACATAATAAAATTCAATAAAACTATTGAAACGCATCAATATAAAAAAACGTACAAATTAAATGACATATATGTTTAATTTCCTCTACATAATAAAAATATTAATATACAATATTTAGAGAAACGACGTTTCGACCTTCCATAAGATCATTATCAATGTTCAACGATGAATTAAAAATTTTATTAGGTGTACAACTTTGCTTCCGCCATTTTCCTATAGATGGCTTTAGCGGTAAGTGGTGGTCGAAATAAATAGATCATAGACGTCATACAATAAACTTGGGCATCTATCAACAACCCCATAGAAACATTAGTCGATTTGTGTCTGCATCATAAAGTTATTCTCGATTGAAAATGTCAGTTTACGAGCCAAATTCTCGTCATTTGTGGGAATTTTCTGCTTCAATATGAAGAAATCTGCGGCTGAGGCTCATCGAATGCTCTCAAATACTTATGGTGAGGCCACTATTAATGAAAGAACGTGTCGTGAGTGGTTTCAACGCTTCAAGAACGATGATTTTGACGTCGAAGACCGGCATAGTGGGAGAGAGGTTTTCGAAGATGCAGAATAGAGGCATTACTTGATCAAGACTCGTGTCAAAATCAAGAAGAATTGGCACGATCATTGGGAGTGACTCAACAAGCCATTTCAAAACGTCTCAAAGTGATTTTGAATCATTCTCAATGGGAATGATTCAGAAGCAAGGAAATTGGGTGCCGTACGAGTTGAAGCCGAGAGATGTTGAACGGCGTTTGTTTGCTTGTGAGCAGCTGCTTGAAAGGCAAAGACGGAAGGGATTTCTGCATCGCATTGTGACTGGGGTAAAATGGGTTCATTACGATAACCCCAAGCGCAGAAAATCATGGGGAGTTCCCGGCCATGCTTCCACGTCGACGACCAAACTGAATATTCATGACTCCAAGGTCATGTTCTGTATTTGGTGGGACCAGATCGGCGTAGTGTATTATGAGCTGTTAAAACCGACTAAAACAATCACAGGCGACAGTATCGAACGCGATTGATGCGTTTGAGCCGAGCATTGAAAGACAAACGCAATATAACGAGAGACACGATAAAGTGATTTTGCAGCATGACAATGCTCGACTCCATGTTGCGAAAGTAGTCAAGACATACTTGGAAATGTTGAAATGGGAAGTCCTACCCCACCCGCCGTATTCTCCAGACGTTGCTCCCTCTGACTATCACTTGTTTCGATCAATGGCACTCGGCCTGACCAGCACTTATAAAGAAGGTCTTATAAAGAAGTAAAAAATTGGATCGATTCGTGGATCGCCTCAAAAGATGACCAGTTTTTTCGACGCGGGATTCGTACCCTGCCCGAAAAATGGGAGAAAGTAGTGGCCAGCGATGGACAATACTTTGAATCATAAATGTATAACTAGTTTTTTACAATAAAGTCTCGAATTTCGGAAAAATATATATATTAAATTCAATATAATGCGAGTGTATGTAACGGTTACCTAAATGTCTAAAAAATTATAACATATTGATGTTACGTTAATGATAGTTGGTAGATATTTTTCTCTAACGTATCTATGCTGTCGGAATGAATAGAATTCTGATGGAAATGAACCTAAAAAGTAAGTACACGCTAGAGAAAAACTCTGCTGTACT
>JAANIC010006807.1:302662-328666 GCA_017607545.1 Acromyrmex charruanus
AGTGCACATATAATAAAAATATTATAAATTATTACTTTATTAAGCACGGGAAACGATTGTTTAGGCATTTTATAAGGCTGCATTCTGTTATTAATTGTGTAAGTAATGAAAATCTATAATATACGTAATATGAATTATAGATTTTCAGTATATGAAGTGAATAACGGAATGCAGCTTATGTAACTTATGTTGAATTCAGTTGGACGTACTTGTGCGCACTGGTGCATATTAAAGCGATGGCACAGTATATACAGTAGCGCAACTCTCTGTCGGTATCTTCGATGTTAGTGTTGGCCAAAAAGGAGTGTGTGAAATAAGTAAGTTACCTAGCGTTACCATCTAAACTTCTTTCTCTTTTCATCTTTTTTTCTCTGTCAAAATTTTTCGCAAAACTCACTAGATTTATTATCATCGCAATCTAACGAATGCGTTGAAATGAGTAAAAGCTATTATAGGAGCATATTGGAGTATATTAGAGCATGCGATACAAATAAACCTACTATTGCAATAAAATAATTTAAACTTTATAAAAATTAATAAAAATAAATTGTAAATATATTACAAAAAATAAAGAAAAAATATAGAAAAATTAGGAAAAATATTAAATTAACTTAAAAATGTATATATGTATAAAGAAATATTATGTAATTATATATCTATGAAAATATTATGAGAAAGCTGATATGGAAGAAATTTATGTACATATACAGAGTGCGTCACCAAAATCCGGACAAATTTCAATTTAAATTTTCCTCTATATTGTGCCTCCGCCAGGGGTTGTTGTTAGCGTCCGAGAAAGCCTGATGCTTCTAGTAAACAGTCGTATTCTCAAAATGGTCGCGATGTTGAAACCAAATGCGAAGTATAATCGAAGAGCCAGATCATCAAAGGAATCATTCGCGCTGGGCGCTCAGCAACGGGAACAATTCTGTTCTTTGGATACCCGAGATCAACCGTTTATGATGTTGTAGCAAAATATACGGCTTTAGAATAGTCCAACGAAGGTTCCAGTATGTCAGCGAGGAAGAGTCATTCGAAAGAACGCACCGCGAGGACTCCCGCAGTCGTTGGAAAGGTTTAAGCGCTCGATTTCGGATGACCCAGGGCAATTGTTGCGCGTTCTGATGGATGTAGTGAAGCCGTGGATGGAAACTGTGGCGTCCGGAAGGCCATATGTTTTTCAGCCGGTGCACCGGCACGAGTCATTTGATTCAAAATTGGCTCTCAGACAACATCGATATGTTTTGGTTCAAAGGAATTCTGGCCTCCCAACAGCCCAGATTTAAATCCCTTGGACTACTACATACGGAACGTAGTTCCGAAAGGATCACAAACAAGTCTCGGCATCCCAATGTGACGTCATTAAGGATCACTTGAGCATTCGTCGGCATAGACAGCGCTACATTACAGCGTGCGTGCGAAATAGAGGCCGAGAATAGAGGCCGTCATTCAAGCTAATGAGAGATATATCGAATAATTGTGCTATACAGGGATCCCCCAAATGTAAAAGGTTTGTTTTTTATAATATTTAATTTTTCATTAAAAATATTTTGTTTAAAGAAATTGTTCGATTTTGGTAATGCACCCTGTACATCCAAAAAATAAATTTAAAATACAATAAATAAAAAGAAATCTTTCTTGCTCGGTTTTCTATGTTACTTTTATTTACTTTTTCACTTTATCACTTTTTCACAAAAATTAGACCAATCTCTCGAGATTTATCACACAACATTTCACCAAATGGACAATATACGTAATACTTCCCTCTAAATTTCCATTCTGAACCATGTATGCTTGAAAGACAAATGTTTAAGTGGAATATTAAAACGCTTACTTAAATAGAGAGAAAAACAGAAAGAAAGAGAGCAATAAAAAATGGAGGAAAAGAGATGAGGCAACTTATTTATTTCACGTATGCGCACTCCATTTTGGCCAACATAAAATCAGGAGAGTTGCGCTATTGTGGTAGTGGTATACTGATTTTATTTTAGTATTAAAGTCAAATGCAAATATTTCGAATTATAATATACACATTTTTCCTAACAATGGCTTAATTTACACCATGCGACTTGACCCATACCCTAATCTATATCTTAACCTAAAATAGACCTTCAACTAAATGGTTAAATCATGTAGATCTAAATCTTAATCCGGGAGGTGATAACGAAAAAATAGTCTTCATTTGTTACCGCTTGAAACCGTCATTAATTCGCTACTTATAAAATTGTTGTCTACGAAATATTTATAATAATCATGCTGATATGATTTCAAATTAAGTAACAATAATTTTCGCATTCAACGATGCTGTATTATAATGAGATAAAAAGAAAGAAGAATCTTTTCGTAACGGGAATTTATATTATTATAAATATTTTGTAGACAATTTTGTAAATAACGATTAATATGTTTGATTTGCGATACTGAGAATGATCAGATATATGGTTGAAACGTTTATTAAGATATATGTAAAATAAATTAATATATTTATTGTATTGTCACCCTGCGTTAGCTTTTCTACTCCTTCATTGTTCAAATTTGATTTGTTCGGAAGCCGTTTGTTTAACAATATATTTCATGGAGAATCAAATTAGTTCTGGACAATCTGAAATATCTCTTATAAGTGTTGACGGTTACATACTCTAGATTTGATAATCTGACAGAGTTCCATGCTGCACTTCTATTACTTCTTCTTACGATTACCTGATGGTATATCAAGAATTTTAATTATACAAAACTACTGAAGATGGCTCGAATTGAGCCGAAACATTCGATTATGTAAGATTTGAAACATATGTTAATAATATAATCGCACCACAACTACTACATATTAAGACTCTTAATTGTCCGTTGTTTTTACTTTTTCTTTTAATATCTCAAAAACTCAACTCTGATTATTTGTTTTTTTGAAATATGTCCATATATAGACATTTTATATAATAATATACATAATTTATATATTAAATAATTATATATAAAACATTTTTTTCCAAACGAACAACGAGTTAGTAGTTATCAATACGTATTTACACTTCATAGGCGTCTAGTCCGATTTTAGCTTACTATCATTTAGACGCGTTATATTTCGTTTGATCATGCGGCCTGTGATAAATGAGGAATCGTGAAAAAGAGACGTGATTCAAACAAGGTCGCGTTGTTTCTCAACTGTTTACCGTCGTACTTATCGCGTTTAGATCAAATATAAGATATAGGTTGTAAGACTTCCGTATTCCCAAGTCCGATTTCGATGAAATTTTACATATATGTAGTACTAACTAAAGGTAGTCAAATCCATAAATACGGACTTGCGGAAATGCTTAATTTTTAAAATATTCAAAATTTATTTAAGCGATTTAATTAACATTTGGTAAAACTTTCCTTTTATACAGTTAGTCTCAAATGATCTCCAACTGATCTTGATCTTGATCTTGATCCTCAAAGAGGTGAAGGTCACTGATCTTTTCCGTCATTCATTTATTCATAAAAAATTATGAAACAAAACAATTTTTATGAATAATATGTAATTTTCGAACACAAGGTACATATTTCAGCTGTATTTTCCCTTAACTGAGAAAGATGGTGGGTAGATCTCGCTTTGCATGATATAATGTGAAAAGTCGTGCGCTCCCAAGTAGGGAGGACGTGGCCCATACAGCATAGAACGTTGAAAGAATGTTGCTGAGATGTTGCAATGTTGAATGTTGAAATGTCAATGTTTTATCAATATTGTATTATATTGATTTTTCTACATTGATTATTAACGTTGCTGTAATATTGAAACGATATTGAATTAAATTATATATTTTATTTTGTAAAAAATGCATAAAAATAAAATGTCATGTACATAGAAAATTTAAACTTAATAATTATTAATTAAATAGTTAATTGATTTTTTAATGAAATGTATTTCTAAACGATATATGTTTACGCGAGAATCGATCGCGCATGCAAAATGTTTGTACTTATAGTATTGTTTGTGTTGTCCGATCCAATGTTGATTTATGGTTTTTCTACATATCTATATGTCATCATTATACATTTACTAACATTCAGTGTTCGTGGATCATCGAAGTTGCAGATTTCGGTATAATTGCAAAGGTTAAGCATTGTTGGATAGCATACAAGATTGGATGGATGACCGCTTAGGAAACTAAGGAAATTAATTCCCAAATGAGAGAAAAGCGTTTTTTTTTTTCAATTATAATTTTGTCATGCATGTTCTGAAATATGATGTTAATCAATAATATTTTAATATAATAATATTTTAATAATAAAATTGAATTAATTAATATGAGAAACATTTTTTATGTCTCACAGACATTGCAATTCAACGAACATTAGACCTTTCTACAACGTCTCTCAACATTGAATCTGTATTTCGCAATGTTACTGCAATGTTTACAATGTTGCCAATTAACATTTCTGAGATATTGATTCAATATTAATTTGCTGTATGGAGTGGGAGTCGCTTCAGATGAAAGTTGTGCTCCCCTTAAACAGAGAAACTCCATTCCAGCGATACATAACTTTGTCTAAACAAAGGCATTGAATTTTTGTGTCGGTGAAACTTCATTTAAGGACATTCATTTAACGTCGTCTAGAGTGTTTCTCCAAAATTTATGAAAATCGGAGGTACGATGTTTTCGGAAGTTCACCCAAAATGTTAATTAAATCACTCAAATAAAATTTGAATATTTTGAAAACTAAGTGTTTCCGCATTTATGGATTTGATGGCATTTAGTTAATATCACATTTCTGTAAAATTTCATCAAAATCGAGCTTGAGTAGTATATGGAAATTGAGCCTATAGGTTTCGGACTAAACGCATGATGTAAACATTTCCATTGCAAGAAAATAAATAGAAGATTTGGCAGTTTAATCCGTTATTTATATTGAATTATATATTTATGTTGAACATACATTTTTATGTCACCTGTGTACGACGGCTTTAATGTGCACAATGGGTGCGTCCAATTGAATTCGCTATAAGTTAATCTAACAAATAATTGCTTCATTAAAATTCATAGGTTTACTCTGAGTATTTAAATAAATTTATTGACTTTAGTTTGCAGTGTTTTTATCTGCTGAATGCTCTCTCGATATGGCAATTAAAGTTCTTTCAGTTGCATTAATTGCTATCATGTGTATGGTTAATCAAAACTCGTTCCGAAATAACACTCAGATTGTAAGTTGACCATTGCTATATTTGATTAAATATTTTTTAATGTAAATTGTATAATTGTATAAAGGTATTGTCTATATTTATAACGAAAATATAATAAAAAAATAATTTTGACAAAATAGATAAAGCAATCCTTGGAAGAACTTCAGCATATATGTGATGAGCTAGAAGATGAGAACGAAATAGCTATAATAAAAAAGTATGGAAACAACATGAAACGTATATCGGCCATAATGATCTGTAAGACCATAAAAA
The DNA here is from genome assembly GCA_017607545.1 of Acromyrmex charruanus. Lineage (NCBI taxonomy): Eukaryota > Metazoa > Arthropoda > Insecta > Hymenoptera > Formicidae > Acromyrmex > Acromyrmex charruanus. The sequence continues at coordinate 308,097 of JAANIC010006807.1, forward strand.
TTTGTATCTCTTGATATTCAATACTCATTGCAAAATGGAATGGATTACAATTTTCAAAATTAAATAAATATTTTTAATCATTTAATCATTTTACATATTCTAAACAACTTTAGGTATCCATGTCTTACAATACAATTAGAGATATGACTTATACTAAATAAATGTTTCAGGGCATTTTTCTCTCATGTTATAGATACATCTCCATTTTACTATCGATTGAATTGATAAACACGTGCAAAAAGATAAGCTAGTACTTATTTTGTAAATATAGAAAGTTATTATAACATATATTTTTAGTGACAAACATAAATATATAACAAAATATGACAAAAATATTTAGCTAATAGTTTAACTTTAAGGGGGGTCTCCTACATTAGGTGACCAAAATAATGGTAATTTTTTGTAATTATTTTTCAAAAGGAAGACTAATATTTATCGTTTTAAAACTTTTGGCATGTTTTAATATAAATATTGTAAAGTACAATCTTTGTACAACAAATCTTGTACGTACTTGTAAATATTTTTTATGTGAAAAAAAGTATTATAAATAATAAAAACATAAACATTAGTTTGACGCCTCGCTACAACATTATGATTTTATATACATCTAAGCGGCTATAATTTTGGCCAGAAATAAAAAATTAAGAAATATTTTTAATTGTTATAGTTTTTCATCATAAATGAATCTAAAAAATTTTTTAAATACATATAAATTAAAGTACATAATATAATATGGCTCAAGCAATAAAATTACGAGCCAAATACAATGAGTTCAGTACTAAAAGTATATATTAACATAAAATTACAAGTGAAAAGCGTTACAAAGACAAACGTTTCAAACCACGATCGAGTTATTATCAATGTTAAACATTTAATCAATCAGTTGTAAATATAATAAAATTATTGACGATTAACTATAAAAATATAGTAAACGGAAAATACAATTTTATATTTGATGTAATAAAACGATGGCATATCTCGAGTCCATATAATTGCTTTTAAAAAATGAAATGCTCGACAAATACATGTGATTAATCACAAAAGTTGCCATTACAGTTAGATCTTATAAAATTGTTGTAGAATGTCATAATAGATAAAAACCGTGAAATATTAAATCTGTTAATATACGGAGAAATAATAGTTACAAAATTTCATAAAATATGGAAAAATAGTATTATAGAAACCATAAGAGCAAAATAAATAATACAAATATAATAAAAGTGTAAATTAATTATAAAAATATAATGCGATTTAAGTAAAAACAAATGTTAATGTTAAAATCAGTTAGAGTGTAAAAGATTGTAACAATATTGAAATAATTAAAATCAATCAGAGTGTAAAAGATTATTAGAATACAAAGCAAAATTGCTATAATAGATGTTATCTCAATAAAATCAATTGTTTTATATTGTAACGATATTATAACAAGGAGCAGAGAACACGAACCAAGCCGTTACTTTAGGGAAAGGGTACGTTAGGGAAAGGGTAAACTAAGAAAGGGAAAAAATAGGTAATTAGGAAGGGGAAGAAGATTGTATAAGTATATATGTAGATTCGTGAAGAGATTCCGTATCATTTTGCCTTTTGGCGGTATTTCTACCGGTTTGCAATCGTTGTTAGCCTCTACTGCTCATGTGCGTTAGTAGGACGGCTCAGGAGTCGGTACGAAGAAGAAAAAGACGGCACAGAGTTGTATGATATGTACAAGGTATATTTATAGTTATTTACAATGCCTGATAAAGGCAGCGTGGCGTACATGTGTGGCCCTGAAAAGTGTCGTTTGGTTTGTGTCAACCAGGGACACGTTCGCGGCAGCTGACGGAAGGTATGCTACACGTCCACTTCAGCGGAGGTACTAGCTGGTTATTGTTTTCGTTCACCAGTGGCAGTATGAGGGAGACGCATTTCCACAGCGCCGGCGGTGTTCCTGGCGGCGTATGCGGGGACTGCTCCCGTGGGCTTATCGGCAATGGCGTCCTCCAATCCGTCTCACTGGTGGTGTCTCTGCTGTCGCCTTCTGTGGTGTTGTCGGCAGGCGGACTAAGTTATCCTAATTGCAAAGAATTCGTTCGCATATCTTTAATGTTAAAAACGTTATATCTTTTTAAAGGTATAAAAGACCAACATTGTTGATCAACTTATCCCTTAGATAAAAATAAATACTTCATTTCTTTGCACGATATATGTTCACTGCTATAATATCAAATTATTGCTTAATAACGATAATCATTTATTGTTATAATAGGATTAATTAAAATGTTGCAATATGGTTTTGTTTCATTATTTTGATCAATCATAAATTTTCCAACAAAATCGATACAACGGTAAATTAGCTATATCGTTTCTAAATATATTTCATACAATTATACATTATTAATTTAGTCCTTCTTTTTATTCTTTGTATTTTTTGTTTTACATATATCTTATAAAATTTAATTATCTTAATTACAGGAAATATTAATTTTATTTATAAAAGATTTTTGTTCCTGATTTGACATGCTTATAAATAAACTTCACCAAGAAATAATATATGTATGCATATGTATATGCTATAAATCGCATAAAAAAATTTTTATAATTAAATAAATTTTAATTCCATCAATTAGGTAAATGAAATCCTATAATCGACCAAAGTTGATTTTATTACCTAAATATTTCAGTATGAATTTATACAAGTACACTAGACAATTCTATAAACTGTGCAATAAAGTCCTCTCCAATCTTGAAACGCAGTCATGGCTAGAACTATAATAGTATTAATAGTATTATAAAATATTATTTTATAATTGTGTGTTCATACATGTCCCCTTGAAAAACAATGTTCACTTACCAGTTGTTGATTTTCAATATTATTTAAAGCGCGAACTATTCACATTCTATAATAGAAGCTTTATCATAAATTTTGTGAAAAGTTTACAACACTGAATTTATTGATAATACAACTTTTGACGTAAAAAATTATTTAATTTCTTCACTCATACTATTTACATTATATTGACACAGTTCAAAGTATACGTGCTTCATGCAATGTTTAAAAAAAAATACAGTTGAGGGCTTCATGTATATATAGACATGTACCAAGTTATGACAATTTTGCATTATATGCAACGCATATTGTAACAAGTTTTACAAGCAGAAAGATTTCAAAGATCCACATGAAAAAAGCAATTGCAGGGATCAAATAAACAAAATGACACACATCATTGTCACATCATCAGATTCATATCTTATAGTTTGTAACATCATAATTTATCTTGTATTTGTATTGAAAGTGACCCGATTAAGATCCAGATATTTGTAATGGATTGTTCAATTATTATTAGTATTAGTTATTTAACTTTTGAATAGTAATGTTAAAAAAATTCATACATATGTTCATTCGTACATACAATATGTACATATGTACGTACGTATGTACATATGTACGATTGTGATGCTATATTGATCAGACGAAACAGAAGTTAAAAACGAGATTACAGGAGCATGTGTCTGCTATAAAGGAAAAAACAGAATCTTCATATGTCATTACTGACCATTGTAAACACAATTTTAATTATAACGACGTTAGAATTTTAGAATATGAACCTTTGTATTATAAACGTTTGATTAAAAAATGATTCACATAAAGAAGCAAAAACAGGGCTTGAAAAGACAAAATGATACGGAATCTCTTCATGAATTCTATTTACATACTATACAATCTTCTTCCCCTTCCTAATTACTTATTCTTTTTTAATTTACTATTTCCTTAATAATGACTTGGCCTGTTCTCTGTTCTTTGTTATAATGTCATAACAGTGTAGAACAGTTGATTATTTTAAAATGACGTCTCTTATCGCAATTTTGATTCGTATTCTAATAATCTTTTACATTCTGATTGATTTTAATTATTCCAATATTGTTACATGTTATGTCTTAAGGTAATTTAACTATTAATATTTATTTTTATGCCGAATCACATAATATTTTTACAATTACTTAAATTAATTTATACTTTTATTATATTCGTATTACTTATTTTGCTTGTTTCTACTATTTCTCCACATTTTAATAGATTTTATATTTCTATTATTTTGCTATATAACAATATTTGTACGTGACATCTCGATCTGTCAACATCTTGGCTTGTCTGCTCCAGCTCTAGTGTTGTTCTATCTTGATCTTTTAAAATTTTGCGTGTGGTTTTTTCGCCCTTATATTTTTGACTCTGTCTTGCTCTTATTCCGCAAGTAAGTCTTAATTATTTCTGATAACCAGCCGGCGCGGACTGCATGTTGAATGTTCACAGTGAATTATGCGATTCTTTTTCCGTTACATATAATTTTCTTTTTATATATAATTATACTTTGTGTATATTGTGCTTTCTTTTTTATTGCGTTTTATTATATGTTGTTATTTTGTGTCTTGCGTTTTTCTCCGTTTATTTTTTGTTAATCTGCATGAATGTATTATACATATTTTATAATTACTTCAATATTTATTTGTTTTATCTGTTTCGTTTATTGCTTAAATTTCTTGTATTATTCTGTTACTGTAAATCCCTTGATATTTGGTCATATCTGTTATATTTTTTTTATATTTATAATATATTCAAGCGATCGCGTATTTCTCAACATAGTTAGTCTTATTTATTATATTCTAAATATCTATATTTTAACGCTTTTTATTTTTCGCAACATGAGTCAGTCAACCTATCTTAAATAAGTGAACGTTTCATACCTTGTTCGCGTAAATACACATTCTGTGGAGTTGAAAATGCCTTGCCTCTCTCTACTGTGGACGCTACGAATGTTGCTGTTACTAAAGATTCGTGTGCGTCCCTAATGGGAATTGCTGTGTCTTCTTCGGGACCTTAACACGCCGCCTTTCTTATCTCTCCTTGCTCATCAGGGGCAACTTGCTGCATCCTTGAACTGCATTTAATGTTTCCTTCTTTCTTATGTAAAACATCATTACTTGTTACTCTATCAACTGTTGCCACAGTAACTGACAAGATAACTAGTCTTGAGTGTGGTTAGACTTTCTAGATCGCCTTGAATTCAAATTGGATGCATTGGTCGCGAAGATTAATGGATATGAAGAGACTCTGAATCGCCTGCGTAACATTGAGAACACTGTCGAGTGGCTTTCTGCGGATACGAGTGGCCGGAAGAAATTGCCGGTTGAGATTGCTTCTCTCTCTGAGAGGCAGGTTGCCCTTGAGCAGCGCTGTGCTCGGTTGGAAGAGATTTTGGTTTCCGATCAGCGAGACTCTGTTATTGATGATATTGCCTCCACCGATATGATGTCTATGCGCTTTGAGTGCTTAATGATCGAGCAGAGAGATAATGAGCATCATATTTGATCTTCCAAAGATTTCGTCGGAGAAGAGAATTGAGACTGTGTTGCTGGTTCATCGCCGTCTGAGATTGTGAAGGTATTTGGCATCTCGAGTCGGATTTCTTTCTCTGATCTACTTGTCGTAAAGTTCTCCATGATATCCAGGAGAAATGAGCTGCTCGCGAAAGCTCGTCGTCGGGTTGGTTTTGCTGCTTCTGATGTCAGCGATGCATAGCCTGACATTCGGGTTTTTCCGTTTGAGTGCTACTATAGCGGAGCGTTGTATATTTGTTGAGACTCGTCAGCTTGCTAGAAAGTACAATGTGAGGCATGTATACGGAAAAGAGTTACGTATTTTAGGATGGCTGACGGGTCATCTTCGTGTCTCGGAACTCGATACTTTCGTGCGTTAGAGTGGGTGAGTCTGATACAGTGCTCGACTCCGGCAGGTCTCCCAGCTGCTACAGGATGAGTCTGATTGACGCCCCGCTTCCTTGCCTCATTCGTGTCGGGTTACAGATCGCGGTCCTCGAGTTGGTGCCCTTCGTATTGCGCACTCTAACGTCCGTTCGCTGCTGCCACATATTGATCTGTAAAAGATTTTATTTCGTGCGGTTGGACGTTTCGGCGGTGAGACGTTCCTACGTGCTACGTATTATTTAAGTTTGGTATCTATAGATGGCTATGCGTTCGTTTGATCGGATAATCCTTGTTTGATCCTATAGTGCCCGTCGAAGCGTGCATAATTGAAAAGTGGCAGATGTGTTGGGATCTCAGCTCCAAGGGCCGCATAACTTATGCCTTCATACCCGATGTCCCAGAACATCTGATGGCGATGTTCTGGGTTCACATGACGCACCACACGGTGCAAGTCCTTTTGGGTCATGGAAATTTTAATGAAAAGCTCAGCAATTTTAATCTTAAACCCATCGATGGTTATGTGTGATTTCGGGATGGAGTCGTTAGTGCATGTACTATACCAGTGTGAGCGATTTCACTCAAGAGAAAAGCTAAGAAACTTTGTAATGGAGCTGGGACTCCCATGGCCCCCTCAGCTTCATGAGTTCATGAGGCGAAACTTATATCCAGTCTTCGAATTTTCAGCGAAGATTCTGACAGCCAAAGAGCTGGTCTAAAAGTGTTCGTAACTACTTATAAAAAGTGCCCATCCGGTTTTGAAACAATTGTGACCGACCATAGCAGGGACCTTCGAACTGGAAGGTATAGTTGTGGTGTCGTGACACCGAACGGTCCTCTCGTGGGGCCAACTTGCACGGGATTGAACATCGTGCATGACATCTCAGCGATGCTAGCGAACCCGCCTCCACGTGGCCCCCCGTTGGACAACGGAGTATCTGTGAGGATCCACACTCCGATGTGGTTCTGATCATATCTCTAATGATATGATCTAAAAGGCTAAAAGGCTTGCTTCCCTTTATGGGTAAGTCTAACTTGTCCCATGTGCATGACACTCTCGCATGTAATGCCTTGGTGTCTTGCACAGGCGTGGCATTTTTCCAATAGCCATCACGTCCGAACATTTGACGTGTCGTATCCCTTAGCAGTAGATTTCGCTTGACATCTAGATAGCATTTTTTATTCTTTATTTAGTCCTTATATTTGGAACTCTGCCGATATGGGTATACCAATCCGAGGAACGGCAGTGTAGAGAGTTATCTCTCATATTCGATACTCCTGTAGTACCCGTGGCGGTGGCATTGCGATTTATATTGACAGCTTTATTTCTTTCTCTGTAATTGATCTTGGCGATCCCTCTGACGGTTTACTCGTTGATATCGTTGCTGTTTTTCTTCGCCTAAATCATCGAAGAGTGGCGATTTTTTGTGTGTACCGTCCTTTTCGATCTCCGTTGACCAACATGCGTCTTGTGGAATCCTATCTATCTTATGTTTCCTGTAGCACCGATACGATTACATGTCTTGGCGATTTTAACATTAATATCTGCGACTTATCTGATTGTAACGCTCGATTCTTGCGCGACACCGCGTCGCCACTTTCTCTCATGCAGCTTATAGACGAGCCCACTTGTATGACTCGAGCAACGATTCTCGATCTTATCCTCGTCTCGGCTAACATAGATGTGATTGAGTGCGGTTCGAGCGACGCAATAAGCATTAGCGATCATATTTCACAGTTTATGTAGTATTAAATATGGGAAGTCTCCTCCTCGTCCTGGTCGTACTGTACTTTTGTGGGATATTCGGGCCATTCAGTGAAATTATTGTCTCAGAGTTCAACGGTATTAATTGGTCTTCTTTATACACGGTTTCCGATGTTAATGTGATGGTATCTTATTTTGTCACTTCACTTACGACTATTTGACGATCTTGCTCCGTTTCGCTATAGGCGTGTCGCTCGCTTGTCTGCTCCGTGGCTAAGTGCGATGATCAGAAGGCTTATCGCGATGAAGCGCAGTACTCTTTTAAAGTTCGAACGTACTAAATCGGCCGATGATTGATGACGATACAAGAGCTTATGTAATGATGTTACCTGTGCTGCCCGTCACGAGAAAAGATCATTCCTGTCCTTCTCCCTTTCCTCTAACTCCTCACGGCAGTTCTGGCGCAACCTTTCTACGCTTGGAACTAGATCTTTCTCTACTCTAATTCCTGCTAGTCTTCAAGATCCTTTTCTGCTAAATAATTACTTCGTTAACTCCCTTCCTACCTCTTCCTGTTTTTCCAATATCATTGATCACCTTCATTCTTCCTCATGTAATGTTCCTGAGACTTTCAATTTCACACCTATCAATCAATTGTCAATCAGTCAATTGTATAACATTTTTAAATGCATACGCCTAATTTCAGCCGGAAGGTTCCTAATATTGTTAAACGGAAATCTGATAAATAAGATGAATTCGAAATAAAGGATCCAAAATGGCGGATGCCATTTGACCATTTTTTTGCTGTCGCCAATTGTTTTCTATAAATCGCTCTCAGCTGGGTCCAGGAACAACGAGCGTGGACGTGGCGGTTTTCTGTCCCCTCTTTTTTTGTATTTTATGTTTTTTTTTGTTTTTTCGTGATTTGTATTTTTTTATATGTTTTAGTATTTTTTCATGTGTCCATTTAATCGGTGTCTGAAACGTCAGACCTCTTCGTCCGATTCGTCACAAAGTAATTTGTAAAATGGGAAGCCGGTAATGATGTATTGTTCAAATAACGTGCATAACTGAAATACCAAAGAACTACGGTCACATGTGAGCAAAATCCAACTACTCTGCTCCCAACTTTACAGCCTCAATAGTGCTCCAAAATAGACTCGATCCCCTCAAGTTTTATATCAATCAATATATAAATAAAATACTTATCTGAACTAGAGTGACGGGAATGAATTTTCGAACAAAAGACTATGAGTTGAATCAATATTTATCTCGTATTTTCTATAATCTAAATGAGACTTTTCAACAGCAATGTCATATTTGAAGTCACCATGTTCGTCGACATGTTCGGCGTAATAACTTGCTGCTATTCTTAATTGATACGTCCCACGTAATAATATTAAATACGTCTAACGTAAAGAATTAACTGATCTACGTTAAGTTTTGGAAATACATGAACTTCATCTTCTATTATACAATTGGCTATTATTATTCTTGTTTTCTTTTTGTTAAGATTTTCTTTTAATACTAGTTTTCTCAAATAATTTGTTTTATTTTGTTTCTGAAGCATTCTGTCAATTACAGCATTGCTGGTTTGTGAAGAAACAGGAGTATATGTGCAGTTATATATCACACATACGATTTTAAAATCATCAAACATAGTAGACAATGTTGTATTACGCATCAACATTGGACTCTCTGAAAAGGATGGCATTTTGGGTACAAATCCTTTTCCCTTTATCAATTCTAAAGAATCCCTATAATCTTTATCAAGTAAGAATACTTCTCCGAAGCACTTCACTTCTGCAAGAGAACTCTATACATCTTGTCCTAACATTTCATTAATGATAATGACATCGCTCTTATTTTCAGGATATGGTCTCCATATGTCTGCGATATATTCATCGGGGTATACAATACCATAAAAGATAATACCATAAAAGATTTTATTAAATTCCGTTTCTTGTGGCCGGAATATGTTAATTTTAGGAATGAAAAATTAGGACTTTTTTAAATGAAAATATAAGTGCCATCAAAAACTAAAATAGCCTCATCTTCTGTTGATATGTAAAGACGTGTAGTTACCTTATTTTGATGATCAAGTAGTTCTTCATGGCATACATTTAAATCAACATATGTATTGAAAAAAATCTGCTTTAAGAATGTTTCTACACAGCGAGCAATACTTGATTGCAGTTACACGAGAAATGTTCCAACGATTACTAAGTTCGTCAATAGTATCCCCGTCTTAATCTTGATAAATATATGCCGAGAGCAGGTCATTTTCGTGAACAGGCAAATCTCTCAAGAATGATAAAACATGTTTAAAATGTTTAATCCAGTCTCAAACTCGAGTATTATTTATCTTCCATTAATGAAAAAGATGCCTTTTTGTTTCGTTCATCAGTGATTGTTTTTTTAACTGATATCATAAAGTCGATGATTTCATTAGATGATAGATTTATTCCATTATGCATCGCGGAAAAATCAGCTGGAATAATGAGAGATTATTTTGTCGAATGACATAGGCACGCTCGTGCTCCGTAATGAATGTACACATCGGTTTGAACATATACTTCGAGGCATTCTTTCCTGGAAAAAATTCTTAGATTTTCCATTACAATGCTATGAGCACAATTGAAAATACACTTGTGATGAAATAAGTGACTAGCAATTGGTAAAAAAATGCTTGAATTGTTTCTTTGTTGTTCATGTGCTTCCTTTTGTTTTTGTTCCTATTCTTCACATGATTCTCGACCCTACTCTTGTAGAGTTACTTGTTCTGTGGATGTGAATTGTTTGTACAGTGCATTATAACAAGACGTACAATAATGTAAGTTGTCTGTCTTGTTTTTGTGATAAGAATTTCTTGGTTTTTTATTAAGTAATTTATGACAATTTGAGCAGTGTATCATTTTGTCTTGTAAAATATTCCGCAAATGATGGAAAGAATATAGCAAAGAATAGTGTTAATAGCGAAAGTCGGACAGAATGATTTTGAAACAGAATTTCTGATTTTTACTAACAAACATGTATGTGATCACCTGAGAATATTAGATTATTTGGTGGAACCTATACCAAAAAAGCATAACATATAGTATAGATATTATAGATCGAGCATGCGGCGCACGAAATGGTCGGCACGTGCGAGAAGAAGGAAACACAATTGCATTTTTCGTTCTCTTTCTAACAGAAAAAAATGAGGGATGCGTCGTGCGTAATGGAAAATGCGTGCATAGAAAAATCGAATTATGTTGACGTTTCAGACACCGATTAAATGAACACACAAAAAAATATTAAAACATATAAAAACATAGAAAACACAAAAAAACAAAAAAATATATAAAACACAAAAAAAGCGGAGACAGAAAACCGCCATGTCCACGCTCGTTGTCCTTGGATCCGGCTGAGAGCGGTTTATAGAAAGCAGTTAGCGACAAAATGGCCAAATGGCATCCGCCATTTTGGATATTTTATTTCGAATTCATCTTATTTATTAGATTTCTGTTTAACAATATTAGGAACCTTCACATATTAAGTTTTATGAAATAATTCACTCGTATTAAAAATCATGTATTACAGAGAGGGGAATAGGGGACTTTGGGTGATATAGGACTTTGATTCAAAAAATGATGATGTTCCACGCATTTTCAATGAAAACTAATAGCACATCGTGTTCAGCAGGTCTAAATCTATGAGATTCACTATGTTTTACACTTTTCCGTTAGTGGGCAAAAAACGGCTTTTTTTATACTATTAATGTTCTTTGTCTTTATTTAATAACACCTTTCCCAATTCCTAAAAGCAATCTATTGTTATTCCTATTCCCAAAAACCGTAATCCCTCCTCTTCTTCCTATTTCTCTTCCCCTGTTTTTGTATAAACTGTTAGAACGTATTTTCTTTCAACAATTATATGCATTTATTAGCAATGCTGGAATCATTCTTTCATGTCAATCCGGTTTTCATGAATCTCATAGCATCATAACTGAATTACTTCTTGTTTCGGATCTTGTACTGCAAAATTTTGATTCTAGTAGTCTTACATCCATCGTTGCTTTCGATTTCATCAAAGCTTTTGACTATCAACTACGACCTCCTCTTGGCCAAGTTCCGTCTGTGTGGTCTATCTAAGTCTACTCTGTTGCTGCTTCGATCATTTCTCACAAATAGTTCTGAACGCGCCCTCATATATAATCCTAATCCTTCTTTTCATCCTCTCGATTAGTTCTTTCTGGAGTTCCTCAGAGGTCCATTCTTGGTCCTTTATTTTTCAGTATTTTCATTGCTGATTTATCCTTTATTCCTCTCTATTCCAAGCTTCTCATGTATGCTGACGATATAATTCTTATTAAATCCTTCCATCCTTCTAATGCTGCAGAGGCTTCTATGGCTGTATGCGATGATCAGAAGACTATTTCTACATTTCTACATCCTCTTCTAATACCCTGCATTTGAATCCCTCCAAATCTTCCCTGCTTATCGTTGGATCATCTGTATTACTCATCTGTTATCTCGTGTTTATTCCTTCAATGTCAATATTAATGCAATTCCAATTTCTTGCTCCTTCTCCATTAGAATCCTAGGCGTTCATTTAAACTCTCCTTGGTCTTTCGAATCGCATGTGATCGTCAAATGTAAGGTCGTCTACTCTCGACTTCACCTCCTTTATCCCTTTCGCCATATTCTCTCTACTTCGCAGAAACTCCATGTCTCCCAATTGCTAGTTATCTCATTGTTTGATGTGATATACGTTCCTGCTTTCAGTTTGCAACTGCTCAATCGCATTCAACGCATTCAGAACTCTTGTCTTCAGTTCTCATATTGTGTTCGTAAATTCGATCATATAACTCCTTCATTTTTAAGCTCTAGATGGCTTAAAATCCGCCAGTGTTTCGTTCTTTACTTGTGTTGTTTTACTTTTTGAATCAGGACCGGCATTTCCTCCTATTTACGTAACTTTCTGCATTTTAATTCAAAGCTTCACTCTTGTTATCCCCTTAACACTCGCTATCAAAATAACTTATCCATTCCTTGTTATAATTCTGTTAAATTTCATGCAACCTTTTCCTATAGTTTGGTTAAATTTTACAATATACTCCCTCCTTACGTTACAAATTCCTCTTCTCTGGCTTTTTTCGCGCGATTGCTGCTGGTTACATTATATCTCTCACATTCTTGTGAGTCGATCTATGTCACTGATCGCTTTTTACTCTCGCGAATCGCTTGATGTCTGTACGAATACATGTGAGGTATTATATCTTAACTCGGTAAATGCAAACGTAATTGTAATTGTAACTGCATATGTGGTTTCTTTCGCAAATATGAATGTAAATGTTAATATGATGTCATTGATGTATGTACTTGTCTTATGTATTATGTGGCGCTCAAGATTTTTCTATCTGTTTTATTCACTTAATACTATATTGATCTACTGGTTGACTTTGTCAATAGCAATCCTGCTGGTACCTTGCCATTTGCTTGTGTATGTATTTATTGCAAAAAAGGATAATAAAGATTAACAGATTTAATATTTCACCGTTTTTATCTACTGACTTTATTTATGACTTTATTCTTCAACAATCTTATAAAATTTAACTGTAATAATAATTTTTTAATAACATGTATTTGGTGGCTAATAACATGTATTTGTTGAGCATTTCATTTTTTAAAAACAATCATATGGACTCAAGATATACCATCGTTATATTACATCAAATTGTATTTTCCGTTTACTGTGTTTTTATAGTTAACCGTCAATAATTTTATTATGTTAATATCTAATTGATTACATGTTTAACATTGATAATGATCCGATCGTGGTTTGTCTTTGTAACGCGTTTTACTTGTAATTTTATATTAATACTGAACTCATTGTATTTGGTTCGTAATCCTTTTCAACATTTTTTTTTTAATTACATAAATTAAAATTTTGTGCGACTTTGAAAGAAGTTACGATTTTCACTACGTAGCAGTCGTTATTTTATGCAAATAAATTGTTAACGTTGATTTTTATTTAATTTTTTAGGTTCATCGAAAATGATTGACTTTTAGCTAATTAACAAATCCTATAAAAAGTCGATTGGTTAAATACTTTTTTTCATTCATGTACACAAAATTGAAGAAAATGCAAAAAATAGATTTTGAAAAAAACGCGTTTGAAGTTTTCAATTTAGTTCTTGATTACTTACATTGCTCGAAGGCTAATCTATTATTCCAGAGTTATTCAATAATTCTTCAGCTTCCTTATGAAATTCATTTTAAGCAGTATTACAATATAAATAATATCAATTTTTTTCGCTGGTATAACTTACAACAAATTAATAAATAATAAAATCCAGGTCAATATATTAAACGAGCTATAGTTAGGTGTACTAAATAATATTTATTAATCACAAATTATAATTTTCCGATGATAAGTTTCAGCGATACGTTTCGACTATACTTAATCCTCATCAGCCGTAGAAATACATAAACACCTAAATATTTAATTACAATATATTAACATATTATGAGGAACATCTCACATGCGAGTTACAATAGATAATATAACAGATTTCTAAGAATCATTTCACCTTCGTGTTACAAAGGACGATATCTGAAAGTGAGATAATTCTTAGAAATCTGTTATATTATCTATTGTAACTCGAATGTGAGATATTCCTCATAATATGTTAATATAATTAAATATTTGGGTGTTTATGTATTTCTATGACTGAGGACTAAATATAGTCGAAACGTACCGTTGAAACTTATCGTCGGAAAATTATAATTTGTGATTAATAAATATTATTTAGTACACCTAACTATAACTCGTTTAATGTATTGTGATGACCTGGGTTTTACTATTTATTAATTCATTTTAAGCAATTTCAACCATTCTACGAGCTACTTGAGTCTCTCTTATGCTACTAACAAGGAAACCGACTGCCACCGATTTTTATGAGCTTTTTATATGTTGTAGAAAGCATGAAAAAATAAACACATATTTTAAATAGACACATATTTTTTTGCTTGTGCTTAGAGAAAATATTTCAGAGTGCTCGAGTTAGATGGGACACTCTGTATACAAACGCTAAATTTATAACAAAGAAAAAAATTTTGATCTAAAATTTTAGGGACATATTCTCGAAGAGTTGTACTATCGATTTATGAAAAAAAAATTGATTCTTTTTAACCCTCTAATGTAGGAAATCTCCTTAAAACTAGCAAGAAATAAATTTTAGTTTTGACTTGCTATATTTAATTAAGTATTCGTTAATATTTTTTTACATGATATCGTAGCGATAACTGTTTTATAAACTCTTACATTAGGGATCATTTCTTCACCTTGACCTTCACATATGTTTTCAAGGTCATGATTCTAAGTGACTTTCATCCAGTAAGAAATGACAATGAAATCGATATCGAATCGACGTCGATTTGATGATTTCAATGTTGAATTGACATTGATTCAAATGAAAAGTTGTGCACCTCTACCCAGTTAGAAATATATAGTTGACGTCTAATCAATGTCGAAAAGTTGACATTGAAAGTCAGACTTTAGGTTGATTTGACATCAAAATAGTATCAAATATCAACAAGTTCTCAACAGACATTTCGATATTATTTCTCTGCCAAATCATCCTTACTTTCATATATAGTATGAATCTACTAAGAAAATATATGAATCTACTAGGAACTTTGATTGGTTCATTTTCTTATTTTCTATACGTTATGTTATGCGTTATGCAAAAGTCTATTCTGTGACTTTAACTGAACAATCTCAACTCTGCACAAATATTTTATGATAATGTTCAATTGACAGTTAGTTGCTTTAAGGCTAATAATATTACATTCATCTGTTTTTTGTCGTACAACAACAAACTTTTCAAGTCAGTTGATTGTCTACGGGATAGTTCTCGAATCTTTGTCTGCAGCCAATATTGACAGGCTTGAAAAATTTGTCATACGATAAAAAATGGATTAATGTAATTTTAATCTAAAACGTACGTTTATAGATTTCTTTGTCCTAATTGATTAATTGAATGATCATTAGGTATTATAACTATAATATGTACTATAACGCCAACATGAATGCAGAAGCGGCGCACTTGCACACAGTTTAATTGCACACTTCACTCACATCGGTCAATTCCTAGTAATTCTTAACTACTTTACTAATGAGATATTATTTTAAATTAGAGAGAGAGCGCCAATTATTAGCTTATATATGAGCAATTGACATATACCCGATGCTTGCGATTCCAATTAGAAAAGTGATGTTGATATAACGTTCATTCACGTCAAACAAGTTGATTACCAAATGTATTGAAAAAAACTGATTTATTTTGAATAACGACATAATATACCTTTTATATCTGTTTGAAATAGTGTAAATACATAATAAGTATTGGGAGTACAAATTAGTTCGGTCCGTTTCCAAAAGATGGCTCCGGCTGTTGTGAATGGTTCATAGTGACAACTGATTTTGGCGTTTTCAGAGAGGTTAGACATCTGCTAATAATATTCAGTTTATATCGCTTTGAGTTTCATACAAAAACCTTGATTTTTACTGTGTTTGAAATGTCGAATTTTGTGTTAACATTTGGGGGAGGTTCTAATTTTCTGCTTTAATTGGAAGAAAAGTGCAGCTGAAGCTCATCAAATGCTTTTCGAAGTTTATGGTGACACTGCTCCAACTGATAAATCATGTAGGGAATGGTTTTGACGTTTCAAAGATGGAGATTTCAGCATTGAAGACAAGCCTCGCTCTGGACAGCCAAAAAAATTCGAAGACAAAGAATAGAGGCATTACTCGAAGAAGATCAAAGTCAAACGCAAGAGAAGCTTGCAGAATCATTGGGAGTATCTCAACAAGTCGTTTCTGCACGATTGAGAGCCATGGGAATAATTCAAAAACAAGGAAATTGGGTGCCTTATGAACTGAAACTGAGAGACGTTGAAAGGCGATTTTCTTGCGAACAGCTGATTCAAAGACAACAAAGAAAAGGTTTTTTGCATCGGATTGTGACTGGAGATGAGAAGTGGATATTCTACGACAACTCCAAGAAGAAAAAATACTACGCTAAGCCCGGTCAATCGTTGCCATCGATCTCAACATCAACACTAAAGCCGAACATTCATGGTTCGAAGATCATGCTCTGGTGGGACCAAAAGGGTGTTGTTTACTATGAGCTACTGAAACCTGATGATTCCATTATCGATCGGTATCGGCTACAATTAATTCATTTGAGCCGTGCATTGCGAGAAAAAAATTGCCGGAATACGAGCAAAGACATAAAGTTATTTTTCTTCATGACAATGCTCGACCTCATGTCGCAAAAGTCGTAAAAAAATATTTTGAAACGCTCAAATGGGACGTTTTACAGCACCCGCCGTATTCTCCGGACATTGCTCCTTCTGATTACTGGTTATTCCGAAGGATGCAGCACGATTTGGCAAGTCACCGGTTCACTTTTCCAAAATTGGATCGCCTCCAAAGACGAGTCATTTTTTCGAGATGGAATTCGAAAATTGCCTGAGAGATGGGAAAAAGTAGTAGCCAGCGATGGACAATACTTTAATTAATCTGTTCATTCATTTTGTTTTGAAATAAATGCATTTTTGAACACAAAATAATGGACCGAACTAATTTGTACTCTCAATATATATACATTTAACTACATGTGTACATATTTGCCAATTGTTATTTAATTAAAAGAAAGTCGATTTAATACGTACAGCACAGAAACTTGTAGCAATATTACTGCAACATTTCAACGTTGCATATTGCAATTCAATGTTGCAGAGACATTGCGAAGACTTCTTTTTGCAATATTATTTTAGCAATATTGCAGCGATATTTTTAAAATATTTTCAGCAAGTAACACAAATTGACACATCGTCATTCTATCTTTGTTCAATAATTAGTAAGAAACAAAGACAGAATGACTTTTGTGTCGATTTGTGCCTTAAAAAGCTCGCTTTGAGTGTTAAGACTTGTATATATTGATTTATATATAACCCAATAAAGTAAGGACCTGGACATAACGAAATATAAATTAATGATCACGTTTACACGACATACTTAATCGGGTTTAATAACATCTGTAGTTATGAAACTGACCAATCATATCCATATTCCTTTTGAAAAATAGAATGATTGATTAATTTAACATTACGAATGTATTATTAAACTCGATTAATATCCATTTCTAGTAGTATATTAGGTGTACAACTTTGCTTCCGCCGTTTTCCTATAAATAGTTTTAGCGGTAAGTGGTGATCGAAATAAATAGATCATAGACGTCATACAATAAACTTGGGCATCTGTCAACATAAGCCCATAGAAACATTAATCGATTTGTGTCTGCATCATAAAGTTATTCTCGATTGAAAATGTCAGTTTACCCAAAGCCAAATTCTCGTCATTTGTAGGAATTTTTCTGCTTCAATATGAAGAAATCTGCGGCTGAGGCTCATCGAATGATCTCAAATACTTATGGTGAGGCCGCTATTAGTGAAAGAACGTGTCGTGAGTGGTTTCAATGCTTCAAGAACGGTGATTTTGACGTCAAAGACCGGCATAGCGATGGAAGAGAGAAGGTTTTCGAAGATGCAGAATTGGAGGCATTACTTGATCAAGACTCGTGTTAAAATCAAGAAGAATTGGCACGGTCATTAGGAGTGACTCAACAAGCCATTTCAAAACGCCTCAAAGTCATGGGAATGATTCAGAAGCAAGGAAATTGGGTGCCGTACGAGTTGAAGCCGAGAGATGTTGAACGGCGTTTGTTGGCTTGTGAACAGCTGCTTGAAAGGCAAAGACGGAAGAGATTTCTGCATCGCATTGTGATTGGGGACGAAAAATGGATTCATTACGATAATCCCAAGCGCAGAAAATCATGGGGAGTTCCCGGCCATGCTTCCACGTCGACGGCCAAATCGAATATTCACGGCTCCAAGGTCATGCTCTGTATTTGGTGGGACCAGCCCGGCGTAGTGTATTATGAGCTGTTAAAACCAACTGAAACAATCACAGGCGATCAGTAATTGATGCGAGCCGACCATTGAAAGACAAACGGCCGCAATGCAACGAGAGACACGATAAAGTGATTTTGCAGCATGACAATGCTCGACCCCATGTTGCGAAAGTGGTCAAGACATACTTGGAAACGTTGAAATGGGAAGTCCTACCCCATCCGCCGTATTCTCTAGACGTTGCTCCCTCTGACTATCACTTGTTTCGATCAATGGCACACGGCCTGGCTGACCAGCACTTCTGGTCTTATGAAGAAGTAAAAAATTGGCTCGATTCGTGGGTCGCCTCAAAATATGACCAGTTTTTTTCGACGCGGGATTCGTCGACGCTGCTCGAAAGATGGGAGAAAGTAGTGGCCAGAGATGGACAATACTTTGAATCATAAATGTATAACCAGTTTTTTACAATAAAGCCTCGAATTTCGGAAAAAAATGACAGAAGCAAAGTTGTACACCTAATAGATTAATTTTAAATTCGGTTCAACTTATCTTCGTCTTTTCCTAGTTCTAAAAATCAGAAAAAGAGTAAGTTGAATCGAGATTAAAGTTAATCCGCATTAGTGGAAACGAACATAAGGTGGTCAATGTCTATAATTTATAAACGTAGTCAATGTCTATAATTTATAAAAATTGTGACTATAATTTATAGATATAGAAGTAAGGATTAAATATAACGCACAATGGACAAAATTATAAGATATAAGACATAAGCCGACATATAGTTCCGATATGCACTGCTAGTACTGAAAATCTATAGTTCACATTACATATACTGTAGATTTTCAGTACTGGCAGTATATATTGGAACATGCCTATAAAATATGAAGACATAATTAATTATGAAGTCATATTTTATTTGTATCTATTGTATGTACATTTAACTCCCATTTTCAATCTTTTTATATTTAAATTTATACAATACAAAATCTTATAACAAATGCAATAACGTTATAATATTACAGCAATGTTACTGCAATATTACTGCATTATTACAATGTTTCTGTGCAATATTGCTGCAAGTATTCCTCCACTATGCGTAAAACCAAATATTGCTTATATACAATATTGCTGCAACATTACGTATCAATATTTTTAAAACAGACGTTGCTGCAATGTTGCTGAAATATTGCAGCAATATTTCGCAATATTTTTGCAATGTTGCAATCTTACAATGAAATATTTCTGCAATATTGCTGCAATGTTTCTGTGCTGTACGGACAGTAGTCCGACGTTAAAATCAATTAACCAGAAATCAATTAAATCATTACTTCGACGTCAAATAATTATATCAATGTCTTCTTTCTTGGATAGACATGGGCATAAACCTTTCTTCGTGTGGAAAGTCGAATGTCCCTAAACAGGCAGAGAGGTAGAGTAGACCCTTAGAACATATACTATTGGAAACGTAGTTGAGCGCTGAATGTGAAGCCAACATGTATGCGAGCGAGAAAGCTAAAGTTGACCGCAATGCGCGTGTGGCATTCCTCAACCTCTTTGCCCGCGTTCCACTTTATTCGTATATTTAGTAGCCATATATCTGTATTAAAGTAAAAAACGAATTTAACATAATATAATAAAAAAAAGCCGAAAAAAATATTGCATAGTATATGGTGATCGTAATAACCCAGTACAATAACCCAAACACAATAATGTAACACATATACCTTAAATATATAATATTAAGTATCACAAAGTAACGGTTATATAACCAGCAACATATACGTGTGTTACGTGTACTACTAAATATCAGCAACAAAAGTACTTCTCTGATCTATTTAAGATATGTACCAGAATACTTCAAATGTTCTGTTTATGATAACACAATTAATATAATGATGTAACGTATACATTTTAAAATTAAAGGAAATATATACATTTTAAGGAATATATACATTTCAAATACATTACAAGTAACATATTTATGTTCAGATCAGATATGATTAATAACCCAAATATGATTAATGACAAGTTCAAAATACTGCTAATCCAATTTTAATTAAATATATATGTGCTTTTTAAAATATATATTTATATGTATGTATTTTATTACACGTGTAAAATTTAATAAGTAATATTTTAATTATCATACATATAAAATCTAATACATA